>PVKP010005387.1:0-91099 GCA_004027715.1 Plecturocebus donacophilus
TCTCAGCCTTTCAAAAGTGCTGAAATTACAGGTGTGAGCCAACAATTCTTACTTGGGTCGTTTGTATCCTTTTTAATAAATTGTAAAGTTTTATTTGTATATTTTGATAACAGACCATTATCAGAGATATAATTTGCAAATGTTTTTACTAGTCTTTGAATTGTATGTTTATTCTCTTGACAGTGTATTTCAAGTATCATAAATATTTAATTTGGGAGAGGTCTAGCTTTTCAGTTCTTTCTTTTGTAGATTATTTAGTGTTGTATTGAAAAATGCCTTGCCAAACTCATCATCTAAGTGCTTTACTATGTTATATTCTAGAATTTTATAGTTTTGTGTTTCACATGTAGATCTGGGATCTATTTGATTTAATTTTTTTGAAGGGTGTAAAGTTTGTGTTTAAAGTCATTTTTTTTTTGCATGTCAATATCCAGTCGCATCAGCATAATTTGTTGAAAATGCTTTTTTTTGTGTGCCGTTATACTGTCTTTCCTGTTTTGCCTAAAATCTGTTAACTATATTCATATGGGTTGACTTCTGAACCCTCTATCATGATTTTTTCATCTATTTGTCTATTTTTTTCACCAATACCACACTGTCTTGATTACTATATGGTAAGAACAAATCTTGAAGTTGGGTGACGTCAACCCTTCAACTTTGTTCTTCTTTGTTACTATGTTGGCTATTCTGCATCTTTTGCCTCCTCCTATAAACTTTGTTTTGTGAATGTCTTCAAAATAACTTGCAGATATTTTTATTGAAATTGCATTAAATCTATAAATCAAGTTGAGAAGAAGTGACATCTCAAGTATATTGAGATTTCCCACCCATGAACATGGAATATATTTCCATTTATTATATTATTTAATTTCTTTCATCGGAGTTTTGTACTTTTCCTCATATAGATATATATATTTTAAGTTTATACCTAAGTATTTTATTTTGGGGTATGCTGATATCTAATGTAAATGGTATTGTGTTTTTCATTTTAATCCCCACGTGTTCATTGCTGGTATATACGAAGGCAACTAACTTTTCTATATTAACCCTTTTTATTTTGCAACCTTGCTGTAATTGCCTATCAGTTCCATGTCTGTTGTCATTCTTGTTGATTCGTTTGTATTTCCTACATAGATGATCATGTCATCTGTAAACAAAGACAGTTTTATATGTTCCTTCCACATCAGTATATCTTTTCTTGTCTTGTTTTATCAGTTAGAACTTCCAATATGATGTAGAAAAGTGAGAGTTAGCAGGGGACATATTTGTTTTGTTCCTGATCTTAGTCAGAAGGCTTTGAGTTTCTCACCATAAAGTCCAATGCTAGGTATAGGTTTATTGTCGATATTCTTTATCAAGATGAGGTAGTTCCTCTCTCTTCTTATTTTATTTGTGAGATTTTCTTATTTATGGGCTTGGAATTTTCTCAAAATCTTTTTCTGAATTTATTTCTATGCTTGTGATTTTTTTGTCTTCTGTAACCTGTTGATGTAATGGATTACATTAATTGATTTTTGAGTTTTAAATGAGTTTTCCATGTGTAGGATAAATTACACATAGCTATGATGTATAATTATTTTTATCAGTTGTTGGATTTGATTTGATATAATTTGGAAGGGAGTTTTTGCATTTCTCTTCATGATAATTGTTCGTCTGTGTTTTTCTTATCTTTGTCAGATATTGTTAGTAGGAAAGTGCTGGCCTCATGGAATGACTTAAGGAACATTCTTACTGCTTTGATCTTGTGAATGAGATTTTAGAGAACTGCTATAATTTCTTCTTTACATATTTGGTAGAATATTTTATTTAACGCAATCTGGGCTTTGTATGTTCTCTTTTGGAAGATTATAAACTATTAATTCAATTTATTTAATAGAGGCTAATTAAGATGGTCTGTTCTTGTGTGAATTTTGGGGAATTGTATCTTTTAAAAAAATTGTCCCTTTCTTCTAGGTTATTAAACTTGTGGGCATGAATTTATTCATAGTATCCCTTTATTATTCTTTTAGTGTTTATTTAATACATGGTTATGTCTCCTCTTTCATTTCTAACTTCAGCAATTTGTGTGCACTTTCCTTTTTGTCTCAGTTAGCTTTGAGTATATCAATTTTGTTTATATTTTAAAGAACCAGCTTTTGGTATTTTAATTTTCTTTACTGATTTTAGCTGTTTTTTACTAATATTATTAAGTAATATTTTTTCTGCAGCTTACTTTGTATTTAATTTGTTCTTCTTTATTTATTTATTGATTGGATATTACTTTTAGAGAAACTCTTGCTCTGTCACCCAGGCTGTAGTGCACTGTTTGATCATATCGCACTGCATCCTCAAACACCTAGGCTCAAGATCCTCCTGCATCATCCTCCTGAGTAAGCAGGAACACGGGCATGTTCCAGCATTTCCTGTTTTTCTGTTTTCCTAAGGTGAAAGCTTAGAAGATTGAGTTTTGGATCTTTTTGTTTTGCAAATATATGTGCTTTATTCTATAAATTACCTTCTAAACCCTGTTTTTGCTATGTCCAACAAATTTTTGTAAATTGTGTTATTTTAATTTAGTTTAAAATATTAAAAATTTTTATCACAAAATTTCTTCTTTGACTTATGTGTTATTTAGAAGAGTATTGTTTAAACTCTAAATATTTTGAGATTTCCCAGCTGTCATCTGTTACTGATCTCAAGTTTAATTCCATTGTCATCTGTGAGTAAACATTATATGATTTCTTTTCTTTTAAATTTGTTAAAGTGTGTTTTATTGCCCAGAATGTGGTCTATCTTGGTGAATGTTCCATGTGAACTTGAATGAGTATTCTGCTATTGACTGATAACATTGTTTATAGATGTTCATTATATTCAGTTGATTGATGGTATTTTTGAGTTCAGCATTGTTAGTTCAACTGACTTTTTGCTTGCTCAATCTGTCCATGTCTGACAAAATGATGCTGAAGTTACCAATTATTATAGCGATTCACCTGTTTTTCCTTGCAATTCTATCAGTTTTTTCCTCATATAATATGATGCTTTGTTGTTAGGTGCATTTAAATTAAGGATTGTTATGTGGTTTTCCAGGAACAGTCTTTATATCAGTGCTGATTCATAGTCTTTATTCTGTAAGTCGAGATGAGGAAAATAATCTAACTATGCATAGTTTACCTGGGGCAGAACTAAGCATGTAGAAGTTTGTGGGAAATGGTGAAGCAAAAATACTTAAAAATTGCTGTAATACTTTTAGCCACCATCACTTCCCAGGCACAGAGATACAACATGGAGTAGAGGATTTACTTTTATTTTTCATTGTAGTCCATCACAACCTAATATGAAATATAAGTATCCTGAAAGATAAGAGATTTACCAGATCCTGAATGAAAGCTTGGCTGACTGAGACATTTCATGGTCTTTCCATTTTGATGTTCAGTCTCCCCTCAGTTTCATTCTAACACATACACATGCCCCTTAATGTCTAGGCTACACCTTAAGTTCTTTACTGATTGCTTACTGCATGAAAAACACAGCCTAAGACAACATAATTGTGATGTGATCCTGACTTTACAAATTTCTTAGGCTAACAGTTGGGAGATAGTTTTGTCTGCTGCCCTTTCTTGAACATGTTTTTGTTTGGTATTATTTGCTATCTTTGATGTTTAAATGACAATTATTTTATGAAAATATGGAGGCAATAGAAAATAAGTGTTCATAAAGAAAATGTGGTTCATATGCACTATGGAATACTATGCAGCCATAAAAAGGAACGAGATCATGTTCTTTGCAGGGACATAGATGAAGCCAGAAGACATCAACCTCAGAAAGCTAATGTAGGAACAGAAAACCAAATACCACATGTTCTCACTCATAAATGGGAGTTGAACAATGAGAACACATGGACAAAAGGAGGGGAACAACACACACTGGGGCCTTTTGGGGGGTGAGGGGAGGGAACAAAGATGATGGGTCAATAGGTGCAACAAACCACCATGGCACACATGTACCTATGTAACAAACCTGCACATTGTGCACATGTAACCCAGAACTTTTTTTTTTAAAGAAGTGTTCCAGTTCTGTGTGTGTTTTTAACTTAACAATGATTAGTTTTCTAATTAGATGATCTCATTTATAAATAATAAGTTCTTTTCTCTTTCCTTCCAATATTTAGAACTTTTTTTTTTCATAACGTCCAGGACTTCCAGTAATATACTAAATGGTGGTGGTATTAATGAGTATACTTGTGTTTTTTTCTTTTTTAAAGAGAATATATTAAACATTTGTTTATTAAGAATAAGATTTGTTTTAGATGTTGGTACTTATATAAATTTAAAAAATTTCCTTTACTACTCATTTTTAAGCTATTTTTACAATCATAGATTAGTGTTAAACTTTGTCATATGAATTTTCTCAGCCTCCTTAGTAGCTGGAAATATAGGTGTTCCCCACCATGCCTGGCCAATTTTTGCAGTTTTAGTAGAGACAGGGTTTTACCATGTTGGCCAGGCTTGTCTTGAACTGGTGACCACAACTGATCCACCCATCTCGGCCTCCCAAACTGCTGGCATTACAGGCTTGAGACACCATACTGGGCATCATGACTATTCTTTATGGAACTGTTGCCAAAGACAGAAACACCATAGCTTACCTCCACACACAACCACTCAATGTCCCAATACTTAGACTCCCCTACTCTTCATATCCTGTATGTTTTAGCCTTTGTGTCTGCCTGTATGCCTTAGCTCTAAGTCAGATATAATCAAATGGTTGAAAACTAACTATGATTAGAGTCAGTGCAGACGTTCTCCAACATCCATTTCTAAGTTTAAACATAGATTTTCTTCAAAAACATTAACATAGTTGTTGAATTAATTGAAAGAGGATGAAACACAATT
Organism: Plecturocebus donacophilus; assembly: GCA_004027715.1. Lineage (NCBI taxonomy): Eukaryota > Metazoa > Chordata > Mammalia > Primates > Pitheciidae > Plecturocebus > Plecturocebus donacophilus. Next base: position 4,872 of record PVKP010005387.1, read on the forward strand.
CTCTTACAAGACTTATTAATTGTTATTTTTTCCGTATTTTAATCTACCATCTGTGATAATTTTGTTCATGACTTGGTAAATGAATCCTGAAACTCATTCAACACCTGTCTAAAGTTAATATTTCAAAGGACTCATAGTCTCATACTGTGCTGCATTACTGTCTTAGTCAAATCCATAAGTGGAATTTCTTATTTGTTATATATTCTTAAAACTCCTCAAGTAACCGTCTTCTCTAATAAGGCTCATGTACATTTTGTAACAAGGACTGAAGTAGAGGCAGCAATTAATAGCCTACCAACCAAAAAAGCCCAGGTCCAGATGGGTTCACAGCCAAATTCTACTAGGTGTACAAAAAGGGGCTTGTATCACTCCTTCTGAAACTATTCCAAACAATAGAAAAGAGGGAATCTTTCCCAAATCGTCTTATGAGACCAACATTATCATGATATCAAAACCTGGCAGAGACTCAACAAAAAAAGAAAACCTCAGGCCAATATCCATGATGAACATACATGCAAAAATCTTCAATAACATACTGGTAAACCGATTACAACAGCATATCAAAAAGCTTATCCATAACAATCAAGTAGACTTCATCCCGGGATGCAAGGCCGGTACAACATATGCAAGTCTATAAACATAATCCACCACATAAACAGAACCAAAGACAAAAACCACATGATTATCTCAGGTACAGAGAAGGTCTTTGACAAAATTCAACAGCCCTTTATGCTAAAAACTCTCAATAAACTAGGTATCGATGGAATGTATCTCAAAATAATGAAAGCTATTTATGACAAACCCACAGCCAATAATGGGCAAAAGCTAGAAGCATTCCCTTTGAAATCTGGCACTAGACAAGGATGCCCTCTCTCACCACTCCTTTTCAATATAGTATTGGAAGTTCTAGCCATAGCAATCAGGCAAGAAAAAGAAAGTATATTCAATTAGGAAAAGAGGAATTCAAACTGTCTCTATTTGTAGATGACATGATTGTATATTTAGAAAACCCCATCATCTCAGCCCAAAATCTCCTGAAACTGATAAGCAACCTCGGCAAACTCTCAGAATACAAAATCAACATGCAGAAATCACAAGCATTTCTATACACCAATTACAGACTTAAAGAGAGCCAAATCAAGAGTGAATTCCCATTCACAATTGCTACAAAGAGAATAAAATACCTAGGAATACAAATAAGAAAGGATGTAAAGGACCTCTTCAAGGAGAACTATGAACCACTGCTCAAGGAAATAAGAGGACACAGCAGATAGAAAAATACCCCATGCTCATGGTTAGGAAGAATCAATATTGTGAAAATGGCCATACTGCTCAAAGTAATTTATAGATTCAGTGCTATCCCCATCAAGCTACCTATGACCCTCTTCACAGAACTGGAAAAAACCACCTTAAACTTCATATGCAGCCAAAAGAGAGCTGGCATAGCCAAGACAATCCTAAGCAAGAAGAACAAAGCTGGAGGCATCATGCTATCTGACTTCAAACAATACTGCAAGTTTACAGTAATCAAAACAGCATGGTACTAGTACCAAAACAGATAGATAGACCAATGGAACAGAACAGAGGCCTCGAAGGCAACACCACACATTTACAACCATCTGATCTTTGACAAACCAAACAAAAACAAGCAATGGTGAAAGGATTCCCTGTTTAATCACTGGTGTTGGGATAATTGGGAGCCATGTGCAGAAAACAGAAACTGTACTCCTTCCTGACACCTTGCACAAAAATTAACTCCAGATGGATTAAAGACTTAAAAATAATACATAACACCATTAAAACCCTAGAAAAAAACCTGGACAAAAACCATTCAGGACATAGGCATAAGCAAGGACTTCATGACTAAAACACCAAAAGCATTGGCAACAAAAGCTAAAATTGACAAATGTGATCTAATTAAACTAAAGAGCTTCTGCACAGTAAAAGAAACAATCATTAGAGTGAACAGGCAACCAACAGAATGGGAAAAATATTTGCAATCTACCCATCTGACAAAGGGCTAATATCCAGAAACTACGGAGAACTAAAACAGATTTGCAAGAAAAAAACAAACCCATCCAAAAGTGGGCGAAGGATATGAACAGACACTTTTCAAAAAAAGACATTTATGCAGCCAACAAACATATGAAAAAATGCTCATCATCACTGGTCATTAGAGAAATGCAAAGCAAAACCACATTGAGATACCATCTCACATCAGTTAGAATGGCAATCATTAAAAAATTTGAAGACAACAGATGCTGGAGAGGGTGTGGAGAAATAGGAACACCTTTACTATTGGTGGGAGTATAAATTAATTCAACCATTGTGGAAGACAGTGTGGTAATTCCTCAAGGATCTAGAAATAGAAATTCTATTTGACCCAGCAATCCCATTACTGGGTATATATCCAAAGGAGTGTAAATTGTTCTATTACAAAGACACATGCACACGTATGTTCATTGTGGCACTGTTTACAATAGCAAAGACGTGGAACGAAGCCAAACGCCTATCAATGATAGACTAGAGAGGGAAAATGTGGCACATATACACCATGGAATACTATGCAGCCATAAAAAACGATGAGTTTGTGTTTTTTGTAGGGACATGGATGAATCTGGAAACCATCATTCTCAGCAAACTGACACAAGTACAGAAAATCAAACACTGCATATTCTCACTCAGGCAGGTGTTGAACAGTGAGAACACATGGACACAGGGAGGGGAGCATCACACACTGGGGTCTGTTGGGGGCAACTAGGGGAGGGACAGCACAGGGTAGGGTTGGGAAGGGATAACATGGGGAGTAATGCCAGATATAGGTGACAGGGCAACGGAGGCAGCAAACCACATTGCCAGGTTCTTATGCAACAATCCTGCATGATCTGCACAAGTACCCCAGAACCTAAAGTACAATAAAAATAGATACATATAGCTATCTATCTATATCTATCTCTATATATGAAATTTCAAATGTGACTAGCACTAGGTGAATATGTTTTACAAATGCTCAATTGATACATGTAGTCACAATATTAAGCAAGGCAGGTGAGCAAGTTTTATAAGGATGTTAAACAGCCTTCGAGGCTTGTCTCTTGATGGTGCTTACATAATCTGCTTAGTGAACACTATCCAAAGACTGCACTTTGATTTTTCTGATGACTCTGAGGAACAGACAAATCAATTGTCATCAAAGACAAATCTTTTATTTCCCAATCCCAGATCTATTTCTTTTCCAAAACTATCTTTCCCTGTGATTAAGTACAGCTCCAGGAAACTTTTAGAAAGATGGTAACCCTGAGAAACAGAGCTCAGATAGATGTTAATTTGTTAGAGCAAGAGAGAAAAATTTCCCATTAAAGCATCTGTAATACAGTTTGTAAATTTAAAATTTTAATAACATTCTATGTCTTATATTTGAATTTATTTTTAACTTTTTGCTTTTTAATATGTTGAAATCGTGAAGTTGATATGGGGGATTTCAACTAATAAGACAATATAAAAATTAATTAAGATCAGGATGAATATTCATTTATCTTCACCACTGTGAGAGATAACTTTAGGACCTAGAGGAGATTACTCAGCTATTTCCATTGCTTCATCTGTAAAGTAGACTTAATAATACTTAATTGGAGTGTAGTGCAAGGATTAAATGATCAATGAATATAGTTAATATATGTCAGGTATAAAATTATAAAGATCAGAATTAAAGTAATTTTAATTGCAAAGTTAGGGAATAATTTGCAACACTCTCACTTCTGACACCAATTGCTAGTTCGAGTCTCCGTTTCTGACACAAAATGCAACTTTAGATGTTTCCAAGATTTCTCTCAGTTTCAGTTCTTCACTAGAATTCACTGAACCCACTGAACGCTGGTATACTTACAGCTACAGCTTCTTTTATTGAAATAATACAGATTAAATCATTCAAAGGAAGAGTTGCATGGGGTAGAGTTTAAGAAAGTAATAAACACTGAAGCTTTCAGTTGTCCACTTTGAGTAACGTTGCAGACAGCACTGACTTTCTTGGAAATGATGTATAACTAGATTCACAAAACATTGCCAGTGAGAGTAGCTGACTTGAGACTTGGTTCCCATCCTTTTTATTGGGGCTTCTTTCACATAAACACATTTAATTGCCCATATGGCTATTCTCAGACTTCAGCCCCTCTAGATCTCCATGAGACAGAGCTGATACTGTGTGACTCAAAGTCCCCATCCTAAGTCACAGAATATCTGGCATGACCCCTGGCTAAACAAAGATACTTTTGTCAGGCAAGACATTTCAAAGGATTAGAGATTACTTCTCAAGAGCTTAGAGCAAAGGCCACATCTCTCCCTGGGCAGAAATAATTACTTACTATAGCTACAGTGCTGAAGTTCTAAATGCTAATATTAGTGTCTCAAAATAGAAACTCAAATATATAGACAAATATACAAGTAATATTTTTGGCTGTCCATTCTGTTAAATAGTTAATAGTATACAGTTTACCATAGACTTTACATTTTAATAAACATTTCATTCTTCTAGAAGCAAGATGTTAATTGTGCCTTAATAGTTTCTGCTTTGGTGTACAAGCAATTAGAATTTTATTTGCCCTCTGGAGATCAAGCAACATTTTTCAAATTATAGAGAAGCAATATAGTTGTCAATTTGCACTTGTTTATAACAAATATTTTTGCATTTTAATTTATATGTTCAGTCCAACTTTTATTTTTTATTCTATGTTTACTTTTAGATATTGATTCTGATCAATAAGACATAAAGTCTGCTCATATAAAGTAGCCCTTTTGGTGTAAGTGTAAGGTACTAATTTACACAGCATTTTGAAAGAAGTAATCTTTCTTTTTAATCATTTTGTCTCAGATATGGTGTGTAACTATACAGACAAGTATTTTTGTGCATTCATTTCAATCATTATGATAATAAGATTGAAGAGAGAAAAGCTGTTCTATTTCTTATTCTCCATTGTTAAACCTGCACAAGTGCTTCAATTACCATAATTCTGAAAAAAAATTATGGCTTAAAATTCTCAGGTAATATATTCCCTTTCTTGTATTCAATTTCGTTTTTTGTATTTAGGTGAAAGTACCTGACAGCTGCCTTTGAATATATTTTGTGGGTATTTGAAAAGAGTAAAGTATAGGGTAGGAATAAAAGCAGATAGAACAAAGTTGATTTTGACAACCTATCACATGATAGAAAGAATAAGATACTTTTGCATATTGTATGGTACGTAGATAAAAATAAAATAAACCTGCAATAACTATTTTATAAGTTTTCTTTCTCATTTTCACATTGAATTTAACTGCCTCTGAACATGCTTTGCAGCCATTTGACCAATCGATATTTATTAATATTTGTTGATCACCTATTCGGTTCTAGGATTTGGGAGAAAAAATATAGAAAGATAAATAAATAACTGTGTAAATATAATAAATAAATGTGTGTGTGTGTGTGTGTGTGTGTGTGTGTATGTATTTATATAAAACTATATATGTAGCTTCCAACTTCTAAGACATAGGAGTCTAATAGAAACAGATCTCAATCTGGTGAAAGTGAACCACATTGTAAACACATAAAAAATATCTCCTAGTTCCCAGTTTTAGGTTTGTGGGACTTTACTCTTAGCCAATATAATATTGAGTTTGTTTTTGAAGAATTTTCTCTTTCAATCACTGAAAATTTCTGGTATATATTTTTGCCATCTTGTTTGGGATTATAATCTATAGTTGGCAAAATGTACAGTTTTTGTCTCATTCATTAATAATCACCTGACCTTAACATAGCCTAGGCAGCACTCTATATCTGCCTCTCTTTCCTCTTTTGAGATCACCAGACTAAAATCCTTTTCAATCTTTGCTAGTGCAATAAGCCGCACCATTATCCATCCAACTTGAGTTCAAACCCAAAATCCCTGAATTATTTTTGAATTGTCTCACTTAACATCCAATCAATCAGCAAGTTATATCAACTCTATTTCCAGAATTATTTGGAATGCATCTCTTTGTCTCTAATAGCAAATGGTATTCTTGACTCACTTTATATTGTTCATAATTGATGCTTTTGAACTATGGTTGGATAAGAATTAATTTTGATTATTTCCATTTGGGGAGCTTTCCAAGTAAATGGTTTACTCAGGTATATCTACTAGTGCAATAATATTTTGAACAGATGAAAGATGAAGAATGTTAAGATAAAATCACAGAAATAAAATGTAAAATTCTAAATGAAATTGCATATCTGGAATGAATTACATGACATCATATTTAGTAGGCTCAATAAATATCAACTTAGAAAATATAGGCTTTAATATTTTGAATTGCCACACATAAAATTAAAATATTAAAATGAGAGAAATATACTTTCAAGCCTTAAAATATTTAATGGTAGTATATTTTGTATATATCTATACTTAGTTTATTCTTAATGAGATTTATTTTAATTTTTAGCAGAATAAACTGGAGTTGCTGTAAATTTGATGAGTGTTTTTATGAGCACTATATATATATATATATATATATATATATAGCATTCGAAATAGACATAAATTATAAAAGCCTCAGGTGAATGAAATTTAGTAGTATAAGAAGTAATTAGCTGCCTAGAAAATCCTGTAAGTAATGTGTGGTCATCATTATAGTGACATCTATATATTAGTTTTGGACTTATATGGTAATATCTTATTAAAAATAAACATTAAAATGAATCCATTTTACATTACTTAAAATAACCATTTGTTAATGCACATAAATAACACAGGAAATGGGGAACTGCTGTATTCCAGTGCTCCCATCACCTTGCCAAGTGAGCCTATGTAAATGCCTTTACTTTTCTGTTCTTCAATTTCTTTATCTACTAATTAGAGGTGTCCATAACTGCCCTTTAGAACTCTCAGATTATTACAAGGACCAAACCAACACATTGCAATTATTTTGAATTACACACTTATTTTGTTATATGTACACTATAAGTACATAATATTATCATGGAATGTACTATAGTCTGAATGTTTGTGTCTCCCCAAAATTTATATTTTGAAACCCTAACCCCTAAGGTAATATTAGGAAGTAGGGCCTTTAAAAGGTGTTTAGACCATGAGGGTGTTTTTAGTGCTCTTATAAAAGAGGTCCTAGAGAGACCCTTGCCCCTGCTACCATGTGAGGACAGGGCAAGAAGGAACATCTATGAACCAGAAAGCAGGCCCTCACCAAAGTCTGAATCTGTTGGCACCTTGATCTTGATCTTTCAATACTCCAGAACTGCGAGAAGTAAATTTGTTTTTTAAGCTACTCGTTTTATGCTGTTTCGTTAATAGCAACCTAAACATAGACATAATTTTTACAAAAACAATAATAAGGTTTCCTCTGAAAAGTATTAACTGACCTAAGTAGTAGCTTACAAGTGTGCATACAAGTGAATTAAATAACTCCAAAACAAAACTGCCACTTTGTTTCCAACATTTTCTGTCCCCCAAACAACTATCCATATAAATATGTAGTTTGTTTTTTGCGATTAATCCCCAATTATTATTTTAAGTAGATTTTCCATCTATGACCTCAAGTCCTAATCATGTGGGAAGAAAAAAATATTTCAGACAATATAGCCGAAAAGACCGGATTACAGTAATGTGTCTATTTAATTGTTTTTTTTTTTTTTGACCATAGGTAAGTTGTTCACATATCTATTCAGTGGGAAAAAAGTGCCTTTTAAAAACACTGTTGCTCTAAGGATTAATTGAGTTACTATACAACACTTCATATTACTTATTATTGTGCCTGCTGCATAAAATCATGTTTAGTGTATTATGCCTATTTTTACATCTGTAGTACAATTAGATAATATGTACAATGCCCAGTATTTACTCAGGAATAACAGATATTGGCATTGTATTCATATTGAATATAAAACCATTAAATCTGAAACGATGTCCTACATTAGTGTTCCTGGTGTTACAAAGAAAGAGGTAACACTAATTCAAATCATAAGACTGGAACAATCATATGGATGGATTCTCCATAAATATGAGTTTTGCTGAGACATTTGCCATGCATAATAGCTAATGTATTCACTATTAAAGATCAATTAGGAGATTAATAATTATTCAGAAACAACTATTTACTTATTTTAGTGTTCCTATTTAAATCAATGTTTTACTGATGTGGTTTTTCAAGAATGGAATTATTGCTATCCTTCAAGGAACATATATGAGCTAAGTTATTTGTGTGAAATATGAAGAACAAAAGCCTAAGTCCTGTTTATAGAGAAGAAAAAATTCTTCAACCAAATGTACAATCAGAACATAAACTCATGCATATTTATTTTTTCTCTTCTCCAGGCATTAACAAATATCCCATTTTTAGGATTTTTTTTTAACTTAACACAGATGTGGAACCAATGACTGAAGAAAAAAGAAAAAACTTTGATTATTACTATTTGTGAGCAAAAATCATGTTCTATGTTTTGCCTTTATGCCCTAGCATAATGCTTAAGACAGAGTAAATACTGGAAAATGTATATTGATTGAATAAATTTTAACAAAGAATGAAATTAATGTATACCATAAAAAATATCAAGTAGTGTACGAATCATTTAAAGTATATGTTGGTATTTTTATGTCATGAATACAACAAAATTTGACATTATTAAAGTTTTGTTCCCATACTTCTTAAAAATTAAGCTTTATTTTTCTCACACTAAAGATCATGAATCAAAAATGATACATTTTTTTCACATTTTTCTAATCTTTAATGTTTACTGAAACATAGTAACTATACATTTTTATAAAATCTGGATGTGTGGTATATCCATCACCTCAAACATTTATCATCATTTTGTGTTGAGAAAATTTTAAATCTACTCTTCCAGTTATTTTGAAATATAAAATAAGTCATTGGTAGCTATAGTTGCCCTGTTGTGCTACCAAGCACTATACCTTATTTCTTCTAAGTGTATTTTTGAACCCATTTACTAACCTTTCTTTATCTTCCCTCTTCACTACCCTTCCCTGCCTCTAACAGATTATATTCACTACCTCTATGAAATCAATTAAAAATAAAACTGTGGGTACATAATAGGTTATGTATATGTATTGGGTACATGAGATATTTTGGTGTAGGCTTCCAATCCATAATAATCATAATAGGGTAAATGACTATAAATCACTTCAGGCATTTATCATTTCTTTGTGTTGCAAACATTACAATTATACTCTTTTAGTTATTTTTAAATGTGCAATAAATTATTGTTGACTGTAATCACTCAGTTGTGCTATTCAACACTAGATCTTATTCATTCTAACTTTATTTTTATATCCATTAACCATCCGCACTTCCCTGCTTCCCCATAACCCTTGCCAGACTCTGGTAACCATCATTCTACTCTGTATCTCTATGAGTTCCACTGTTTTCATTATTAGCTCCCACAAATGAGTGAGAATGTGCAACATTTGTCTTTCTGTTCCTGGCTTGTTTCATTTAACATAATGCCCTCTATTTTCAACCATATTGTTGCAAATGGCAGGACTTCATTCATTTTATGGTTGAATAATAAAAAATGTATTTTTGAGAAATCAACCTGAGAAAGTTTTCAGTTCATTTCAAACAATCGACAATAGATTGCATGTTTTACCTGATGCTCTGAAAAGACCCAAATCCCTCTTGTAGAATCATACACAAATATATTCTCCTATACCCTTCAAACATATTTTCAGATCCACTTCATTACTAGTTAGCAATATTTTGAGCCAGTTAAGCATTAACATTAATAAAAAGTTTAGCTACACTTTTCAAGAAGTAGAAAAGTTCCATTCTCCAACCTTTTCTGCTTTAGCCTCTGAAAACTTAAATACATGGAAAACTAAACAGAAATGCAAGTAAGAAGTGTTTGAAATAAATAAACAACTTTTAAATGTGCAGATATTCTCAAAATGGAAACGAGGTATTTTTCTCATGTTTTGAAACAAATTTAAGCATGTGTAATTTTAATATGTTTTACAATGTTATATTTAGAGTATGTTTTACATCCAGATAAATTGATCACACCATTATATATTTAATAAATAACTTAATGTACTTTTATTTAATTAAGCTGAGATAAAAAGAGAACATATGGTTTAAATTGTTTTTAATGTCATAATTTCTTATTTACTTTAAGCACAAAATATCTTCATATCAGGCAATGTTTGCCACTAGATTTTGTTTTAAAATATTTTAAATTTTAATTTTTTTAAAATTTTAGCTTTTATTTTAGATATAGGAGGTAGATTGTTACGTGAATACACTGGACTCAGGTAGTTAGCATAATACTCAATAGGTAGTTTCACTGTGCACACATCCCTCTCTCCCTTATCTGGTAGGCCATAGTGTCTATTTTTCCCACACTCATTTCTATGTGTTTTCAATGTTAGTTCTTTCTTTGTACTGGTATTTTAGGATGTATATTTTCTTGTGGTTTATTTTTAAATTTTGTGTTTTAAATTTACTGAGGATTGATAAGTTAGCCTTATTAATTTCTTTGAAGAATTCTGTAAAGCAGTATGGATACATGATAATGTCAATGGAAATGATCTTCTTCACAATACAGCATGGCATAACTGAGTTGCCAGACTCACCTTAGCTCTCATTGAATAAGAAATAAAAATTATTCATATCTTAATGTGACAAAAATACATATTTTCAGTATTATATCCTGAGCTATGCCAATTAATACATTAAATCTCATTTTGAAAAAGTTCATTGGTTTTATTCACAATGACTTGCCATTGGAAACATTGATCAGGAAAGCCAAATCCTGGGTGCACACATGTATAGTAGCACTAATTTTTTTTAAAGTTACTTTATTGAGATATGTTTGGCATACAAAAATTGCACATTTTTAATATATACAATTTGGTGAGTTTAGAGCGAAGTATAGACCTGTAAAAATGTCACCATAATCTATGTCATAAACTTATCCAATAATGTCCAAAAATTTTCTCCCATCCTCTTTATTATTATTACTATTTTTATAAGAACATAAAGCAAGATCTTAGCAAATGTTTAAGTACACAATACACTATTGTTAACTATAGGCACTATGCTCTACAGTAAACCTCTAGGAATTATTCATCTTGTGTAACCAAAACTTTGTGCCTTTTGACTGATACCTCTGTGTATCACCTCCCCTTCTCCGTCAGTCCCTGGAAACCACCGCTCCACACCCTAGGTTTCTATGAGTTTGACTACCTTAGATTTTACATATAAGTGAAATCATGGAGTACTTACCTTTCTATATCTGGCTTATTTCACTTAGCAAAAGTGGTCTACAGCTCACCCTGCTGTCACAAATGGAAGGGTTTTCCTCTGCTTTTAAGACAATAATATTTTATTGTAATAATGTAACATATTTCTTACCCATTAAACCATCAATGGACATTTAGGTTGCTTACATATATTAAATGTTGTGAATAGTGTTACAATCAACATGGGAGAGCAAATATTTCTCAAATATCCATGTTTCAATTTATTTGGATATATACAGAGAGGTAGGATTTTTAATTCATATGGTTGTCCTATTTTTAAATTTTTGATAACCTTGACAAGGGTGTCAAGAATGTACGATGGGAAAAGAATACCCTCTTCCAAAAATGGCGTTGGGCAAACTGGATGTCCACATACAAAAACTTTAAATTGGGCCCTTATATCATACACAAATACCAACTAAAAATGGATTTGAGGGTTGAACATAGGCCCTAAAATCACAAAACACCTGGAAGGCACAGGGTAAGAGTTCTAAGCATTGGCTTTAGCAGTGATTTGTTGAATAGAGCACCAAGACATAGGTATCAAAACCAAAAATAGGCACATGACACTACATCACACTAACAAGATTCTGCATTCAAAGGAAATACACTTAAAATGCAACATACACCAATTCATGATAAATGTCCCCAAAACAAATGCAACAAAAAGAAGATAGACAAGTGGGACTTACTTAAACTAAAAAGCTTCTGCACAGTAAAAGAAATAATCAACACAGTAAATAGACAACCTATGGAATAGGAGAAAACATTTGCAAATTATGCCTCTAACAAAAGACTAATATCCACGATCAACAAGTAACTCAAACAACTCAACAAGAAAAATACAAACAACGCCATTAAAAACTGGGCAAAGGACATAAACTGACATTTCTCAAAAGAATACATACAAGCAGCCAACAAACACCATGAAAAAATGCTCAACATCACTGATCATCAGAGAAATGCAAATTAAAGCCACAATGAGCTATCATGTTACAGTAGTCAAAATAGGTTTTAAAAAAAAAAAAAAATCAAAAAAACAAGGAATACCCTGGATGCAGAGAAAGGGGAATGCTTATACACTGTTGGTGGGAATCTAAATTAGTTTAACCTCTTTGGAAAACAGTATGGAGATTTCTCAAAAACTTAAAATAGGAATACCCTTCAACCCAGCAATTGTACTACTAGATATCTACCCAAAGGAAAAGAAATAATTTTATTAAAAAGACACCTGTATTCATATGTTCATTGCAGCACTGTTCACAATAGTGAAGTTATGGAACCAGCCTAAGTGTCCATCAATAGTTGACTGAATAAAGGGGATGTGGTATATATGCATGACGGAATACTACACAGTCATAAAAATAATAAAATTATGTTCTTTCCAGCAACATGGATGGAGCTGGAGGTCATTATCCTAAGAGAACTAAATCAGAAACAGAAAATCAAATAATTTATGCTCTCACTTACAAGTGGAAGCTAAATAACGAGTACACATGGACATAAAGAAGCAAATAATAGAAATTGGAGAATCCAAATATAGGGGGTGGGAGGGTTGAAAAATTGCTCATCAGGCACAATGTTCGCTATTTGCATAGTGAGTGAACTATAAGCCCAATTTCCACCAGTACACAATATGCCCATGTAATAAACATGAACATGTGTCCCTGGAAGTAAAATAAAATGTATTTTACAAAAAGGCAACAAACACAATGGGAGACAATATTTGCAAACCATATCTGATAATAGCTAAAATGTATAAAATCTTCTTAACTCAATAAGAAAATATGATCCAATTAAAAAATAGAAAAAGTATCTGAACAGACATTTCTCCAAAGTACACAAAGAAATGATCAACAGTCACATTAAAGGGCACTCCACACTGCTAATCATCCAAGAAATGCAAATCAAAACCACAATGAAGTTATCTCACATTCGTTAACATGGATATCATAATAAAAAAGATAAGTTTTGGTAAAGATATGGGAAACAGGGTACCCTGCTACATATAAGATGTTGATTTTTACTGGGGTAAAAATGAATTAGAGAAGAGCATTATTAAAACATTTTATGTTATGTTAACTCAATAGGAGTAATGAGTCCATGATCATGAACTCTTGGCCCAGGAGATGACCTGATATTGACATTATGATTTGTTGGGGTTCTTGTATTTGCCTTATAGTTTCACACTTATTTAATATAAAATATTCTTATTTCAAGAAGAATGCTTTTTAAAAATTGATGATAATTTTGTATTTGGGTAATGAGGTGATGCAGGGGTTACTTCTCAAGGTAACAGGCTATAGGTTGGAGGATTCCTCCTTCCATGTTGTCCTAGAATGACAGAGGAACTTCAACTTAGCCATACATAAAATCTGAAAAACAATGCTAGATGAAATATCATAAATACATGTATCATTCTTAACTCTATGCAATACTAATTCCCTCATAAATTTACAAAAAATAAAAATGCATCTCTGACCAATGTTTTATAAAAGGGCAAAAGCTGCTCAATATTAATAATCTGGGCCTAGAATTATCTGTCTTGGATGGCCTGTGATACTTACCACCACTGCTCTATACTCTCCTGTTCAAACCTAGTAGGTGTCTTAACATTCTAGTGTTACCTATAGCAGTAAAAATGTGTTATGGATTGTTCACTCAGCAATGTCAGCAACTCCTCTTTGAACACTCTTTCCGAATCCAATTTAGTAATTGGATTATGTTAACAGACACTCAGAAAAATCAGAAGATTTCTAAAGGTGAGATTATCACAGGAGGCTTCATGAAGAAAATAGGTTTTAAGTTAACATGGGGATGAAGAATAAAATTCTCCTGTTTTTCCTTGCTAAGTATTCTGAGACTAGGCTTGCCAGATTACAAAATTAAAATAAAAGATATCCAATTAAATTTGAATTTTAGATAAATAATACTTATTTTAGTATAAGCATGTTCCAAGTATTGCATGGAGAATACACATTTTATCTATCTACATACCCATTTATCTTTCTCACTCTATCTCCATATCTATATTTATGATCTGAAAATAAAATGAAATTTAGCATCCTGTATTTCTTCTGGTAACCTTACTTGTGACATAAGTTTGATCAGTTAAGAATGTCCCCCCGGCTCCTTATCTCATGTTCTGTCCCCAGGCTGTGTTCATAGCTTACCTCAATAAAGTTAGGTACTCCTTAATTGCTAAACACTGGAAGAAGACATTATTGACGGATATTGTGTAGTTTAGTTAGAGTGTTCTCATTTAGAAAATTTAATGCTCAGCAATAAATTGTATTCACTTACAGACCCATACTAACGTGAAAACCATGTGGGTTTGATAAATAATTTGTAAATAGATTACTATTTGAATATTTGTATAATTTTTGAACTCACTTATATAACCGTTCCTATTTTTTTCTTCATTAAGTGTCTAGTGCCTGTCTCATGCTCCTTGTCACTGTTCACATATGTGTTATTCATGAGCATTTATTTATAGGTTCAAGTCATTCCTTATTTCACCTATTGGTTTCTTTGCAAATGTTTTTTAAATTAAAGGTAGAAGTAAGTGTTTTGTTTATTCTACATATGAATGTAGGTATCTTGGATTGAAAAACATCAAATGAATATTTGCAGCTTGACTTTCCTTTGAATTATATCTTTATCATTTTAGTACTTGGTATGCAGTGTTATCTGTATTTTTTTATATTTTTGTCTCCCCTAGCACAGTGTGAGCTTCTTGGCTTGAAAACTTTATTCATCTTTAAAAAAAAAATTGTCTTATTTCCTTTAGTGTGATAATATAAAAGTAATCTAGGAATAGTCTAAGGAAATGTACAGTCATGGTGGGAGATGAAGGAGAAGCAAGGCATGTCTTACTTGGCAGCAGGAGAGAGAGAAGAAAGCCACACACCTTTAAACCATCAGGTCTCGTGAGAACTCATCATCACAATAACAGCACAGGAGAAATCGCCCCCATAATCAGTCGCCTCTCACTAGGTCCCGCCCATGACACATGGGGATTATAATCCCAGATGAGATGTGAGTGGGGACACAGAACTAAACCATATCAGAGCAGAATGATCTCAGTGTTAAAGAGGACACTCAAGTTACATTAGAACAATTTTGGAAGGTGTGTCACAGTTAGTCTTTGAGGTTACCTACATACAATACAGTCCTCCATTTCCTGGGGAATATTTAAGATGATATATGATTCATGAGTATGTTTGATGATAACCTTATATTGTCGACCTACTAGAAAAATATCAGGGCTTCTCTTTTTCACTCAGAGTCAGTTTTGGCCAACTTTCTATAATACAATTTCTTCCTGTAAATGAAGTGTTTGTTTCTATCTAGTCCTCTCAATAGTTCATATGCGTTGTATCCCAGCAATGCACTTCACCTGGTCTATAAAACAATCATGTTCATATTTTATATTTCTCAGCATATTTGTTATTTTGTATTGTGTTATTCACATATTTATGAGACTGTGGGATGAGTCCTTTTGCTTCTTATATTGTCATTTTCTTTTTTCTCCTTGAATATAATTGTGAGTTTTGGAACACAATGAAAATGGATTCTTTACACTCATTCTGTTCTTAAACTCAGAGAGGCAGTGTTGAGATATATGAGTTTATTGGTAGAGGAGAACAGATTTATGAAAAAACTGAATCATAGCACACCTGATTTTTAGCAATGAATATTTTTAAAGCCCATATTAATGCAAACTAGTCAATTCTTTATACATTTGGAAAAGATGTGTACTGCCTCTGACTTTATTCTCTTCAAATGCATTCCTGATTAGTTGGATTAGTTGCTTTGTTCTAGAATGACCTAAAATGCTGTAACAACTAGATATTTTTCTGAATTCTACCCCTAGGAGAGGAGAGAATATATTTGAAACAAATACTATTTATTTTCATTTAGAGTCACTGTAAGTCTCAAAAAAAACATATTTTCTTCATGATATACAAATCATTAAATGTTTAA
Organism: Plecturocebus donacophilus; assembly: GCA_004027715.1. NCBI lineage: Eukaryota > Metazoa > Chordata > Mammalia > Primates > Pitheciidae > Plecturocebus > Plecturocebus donacophilus. The sequence goes on from PVKP010005387.1 coordinate 21,140, forward strand.
CAAAATATTAGCTTGCTTTATTGTATCTAACCCTTGCAAAAACAAACTGTATGAATACAAGTAAATATTGGCTTGGGAAATACCCTGAAGCTATAGTTTAAATGTGCTTTTGTTTACAAGGTTTTTTTCCCCTCAGTATTTATAAATATTCATTTCTTATTCAACCTTCTAATTCAATATGATTACATATTGTCATTTTTTATTCTTTTTTGAAGGTGTTTTCTTACTATTTAAAAAGGACGTTATTGAATTTCTTATTTTATTTCCTTTTTTTAAGAGATGGGATCTTGCTATGTTGCCCAGGCTGGTCTCAAACTCCTGGATTCAAATGATCTTTCTTCCTCAGCCTACCAAATTGTTAGATTGCAGCTGTTAGCCACTGTACCCACCTTAACATCTTAAATTTGCTTAAATTTTATAATGAATATGTTTCTTTAGCTACAAAATTTTGAGTTTTCACCTATGTCAGATTCATATACTTGTTGAATACTTTCCCTTAATATTTTCTTATATTTTATGTATAATATTTATAGGTTTTAAAAGCAATGTTACTTTTATTCAATTATTTTTAGGAAATTCAATGATTCAATAATTTTTATATCTAATATTCATAAAAGAGTGCTTAAAGTATACAGCAAGACTAGTATGTGATGTAGTATTTCATGTGTCAAATTTTAAGTAATATCCTAGGAAATGATTAAATGATCTTAATGTGTATATGTATATACATAGACATTTAAATATATATGTGTATGTGTATGAGTATGGATCTGTGGATCTGTATAGATATATGTGTCTATTTTTATAAATATATTTCTATTTCTATATTATTATTTTTGGTGCATAAAATACTCTAAAAATTTTTTCCCTGCTTTTATAACTGATATGTTAAACACACGAGAAACAACTGGGTAAATGAGCAGTTTAGTGCCATACAATTTATGACTTTAAAACTTAACTCTGTCTCCCATCTTTCTAAACAGTTATTTTTATGTAAGTTTAATCAGCAACTTCAGTTTCCCTCAATGTCTATTCTAAACATTCCACAACCCTCAAGGTCGCTACTAAGTTCTTGCTTTCTCATGCTGAGTTGTCATATTAATTCATCTTAGATGATAAACTCTTTCAGTTTCCAGAGCTGTAGCAAATCACCAACTAACCACGTGGCCAAGTCCTTAATATTGTAAATACAGCTTCCTACTCTCATAATTCAATTGAGGATCAAAGAATTGATCTGCAGAGGGTAATTGAAATTCATGTCAATGTCAACTTCAGGTTTGTTCCATGAATCAAAAGTGAAACCCTATTCATATCCTTGCACAAAGTCTGTATTTTCTTTTTCACATGCTCTACAAAGTCTAAGCACTAAATCTCACCTATTAAACATGTATAGATTACACTTCCTTCATCACCTACTGCTTGAATTATTGCAACTACCTCCATATTAATCTTCCTGGTTCCTTGAGATATCTGTTCCTCTTAAATCAATATTTTATTTTACTAGTGATTTTTTACTGTGACTTTTTTTTTAAATTTAAAGACCACATCATCTTTACATTTAGATTTCTTATGCTTTTCTCTTTCAGTCTTTTTTAATGACAGTAGATATCTAAGGGAAATTATAACACTATGCAATCAAAAGATTTGAAAGTTCTTTTGTTTGTCATTATAGTTTGAAGAGTAGAACACTCACCTTAAAAAACATTGGCTAGTTCTAAAATTATATTTAATTTGTATTTTTAAAAATGTTCTCTGGAGGATGCTGTACTTATGCTTTCATCTTTGCATGAGATTCAAAGTGACTGTGTGTAGGGGTGGGAAAACAAACAAAATAATTAAAAAAAAAAGTCTAATGTAAGCAGAGAGACTTTGCTGATCCCTCTAGAGCTTGAGTAAATACACATTTCAGTTTCTTTCTGTCTGGAGTTTCACTGATTTTCTTGAAGGGAATTAGAAAAACTTGAGAAACCATTTGAAGATTTCCCTTACTATTTAGCCTTCTTCTATTTTATTGATGAGCTCTTTCTGTTTCAAGCATTGCAAAGCTGGGGATATATTGTTGCTTAGCATTGTGCAGGAAGAGCTATCAAAATGGAGAATTTTAAAATAAAACATTGTCAGGAGTCCTTGTAGACACTACTATAGGGAAATTTGACATCTCTTTGGAATATTATCACATATTTCTGAGGATTCATAAAGAATTGAATGGGGATAAAAATTAAGCTTCAGGTGAATATGTGTATTTATTAGTTTTATGACATGAGGATTGAAAAATTATATTGTTCAAGATAGCAAATGAGGTAATACTAAAATGTTCCGATGATACAAATAAATATCGATGGCACTTACATATAAAATTAGTTTATGAAAATGATTACTAACAACATTGATTATTTACAAGTTACTATTTTTAAGTGTTTTACATGAATTTACTACTTTAATCCTTTCAACAATTCTATAAAGTAGATACTATTATTAACTGAATTTAACAGACAAGGAGACTAAGCCATAGTTGCAAGTTTACTCAATCTGTAAGTAATAATGCCAGAATTTCAAGCAGATTGTCTGTCTTTGTATTCATATGCTTAACAATAAAGTTACAAAGTTATAAGTAATTATTTTTATTTATCAAGTCTAATATTTGTAGGAGACATCATCAAATTACACTCTCATTCACTTAAACTGATTTTGAGCTTTTAAACAATGGATTTTACACATTAATATTCCTCTATATTATGACATAACTCCCCATTGCATTTATGAATGACAAATAATTGGGTATATTTATAACTTAAAAACAGAATTTTAGTAAAATTGAGAGTTTTAAATTTCACAAAGTTAAAAATACTGTTCCACTTCTCATAACTTATATCTATGCTTGTTTACATTGCATTTCTGCAAGAAAGCAGTATGACATATGTAAACTATAAATTGCTTGCCTTATGTATTGCATATTATATCTATTCTATGTATAATATATAATATATATAATTTATATATATGCAGGCATTATTTTTAAAATAATCACAAATAACTAATTATTTAAAAAATTTTGTTATCAAAAATAAGAGTATGGACACCTGTTTTATAAAATAGTGCATTGTTAAAAAGTATAGCATGTTAAATGAAATGTATCCTGGACTCAGGTCTTACATACACAAAAAAGAACATGGGCAAAAAAGTCTGTACTTGAGTTAAGAACATACTAATATTAATTCTTTAGTTTTTTCAACTGCATCATTATGAACTCTAGTGACATTAGGAAAAAACTTCTGAAGGGTACACAGATAAATTGCATACCACCTTGCATGTTTTCTGTAAAACTAAAATTATTCCAAAATTTTTAAACTATTTTTTAAAGAAATAGAATATGAATACTAAGAGTCTTTCTATATTCAGTAAAAGTAAAATATACAAATTACCTTATGCAATAGGGGTAGTAAGTGATTTTTTAACTTAGTTTTAGGAATGATATTATGTCTTATGCAAAATTGAAATTTTAAATAAATACGACTGTTTAAACAAATTTTAAATAAACAGATGACTTTATATACTACCCAAATGGAGACATATTTATGCAATATATAAGTACATATGAATGTGATGTATATATATTTTTAAATTAAAATATGCATAACTTTCTATTGAGATAATAGAACTAAGTTAAATTTCAGATTTCACTTTGAAAATAATATACTTTAATTTCTGAACTGTGACTTTACTGTATTGGCAAGAATTTTAGAAGTCTTTATATATGTTTAAAGCAGAACTTAAGTTGGCATAATATGTGGATTGTAAGGTACTATATTTTATACTGGCCAAATATATCGTAATATATCTTTCATATTTCACCATGACAAAAGTAACCAGAAGCGATATACTCTTCTCTTGCTTCAAGAGTTGACCATCAAGAGTTGGCTGTTTTTGGCTACATGCCTGGAAGAAAGATGATTGGGGCTAAATAAGTCTTATAACAAGGTCTCTAGACTAGTTTGTTTGTTACTCTTCAGGTTTTATAGTAGCTTTTCTTTTACTTTTCTCCCAAAATAGATTATTGATTGCCTGACTACAAACTCCAAGTCCTCATCAAATATATGAGACTTTCTTTCCACTTTTCAAACTTCAATGTTCTAATCTGAAAAGGGTTTGATTCACTGGTTGGCATATGGCATATTTAAGTGTTAGCTACTATTTAACTGGCATTTAATTTCCTATTCTCAGCCATATAACTAAAACTACATTTTTATTTGTGTTAATATCAGATAAGTTAGTAGGCTTTAGAAAGCCAACTTAATGTGTTGGTTTTTGAGTTCTTACTGGAAATACTTCTCACAGAACCTAAATTAGTTTTACTACCTCAGCATATTTTACTTGAAGTATGTCTGAAAGTCAAGAGATAAAGCTGGTCTGTGATTTCTATAGAAATTTTGACAAACGTAAAAGTGGTATAAAGCCATTACGCATACAGGCAAGCACAGTTGGGATATCTTCGGTCTGTCAAGTTTGCATTTTTAAAAATGTAGTAAGGTTTTATGAAAAGAAAAATTGCTCTTTCTTTGAATTTCAGGATAAATTTGTAAATCAAATTGTGTTCAGCCAGGTAAGGCTTAAACTTCAAGCTTATAGCTCTAAGAACTCTTTTCAGGCATATGCACAGGTTATTTTGATGCATAAAAAGTGATTGAAATAACTTTGCAGGTTTTTAAGGCAATAGTAGGAATATAATTTAGTACTAGTAACAGTCTATTCCAGTACATAATTTTAAATATAATTGGAAAATCAATCCAGGACTTATTTATTGAATCCTCCGTGTGCCATTCACTGTGCAATGGACTTAGGGGCCAAGCAGGAAATAACAAAACATAGCTGAACAAAACAAAAACAAGTTCTCAACTCTCTAGATATCACCATAGATGTGCAAATAAATTTGGGATAATATTTTTAAGTGGCACAATGAACGTATGTGCACAGAATGTAGATGATAGGAGTGTCTGAAATTCTTTAAAGGTGTCAAGTTCATGTCTATTAACTAGAACTGAGATGAACTTTTAGTATGTATGCATCTGACATTATTCCTGACTGCTATTTGCTTCAGGTTCCTGATGAGGTTTTGAGACTGGAATTATGAAACTAAACTTTTGATATCTTCTCAAGAATGCTTTGTTTTAAATATTTCCAACCCAGTGGAAGCATATTCTGTAGTTTATTACTTCCTCAAAACTGCTGATATATTGCTTAGATGCTGAAAGGAGGATGAAGGAATATATTTCTCTCACAGTCCATTATGTCTTTTTGCTTTTTTTCACATTGTCTTCTTCATTGTCTCTGCCTGCCTTCTTACTATACCTCAACCCAAAACCTGTTTTAATTCTGATTTCTCTGCTTTGAATAGCCATAATAAAATGCCTTCCTTTTTTTTTTTGCCTATGTCTATATTCATCCATTCAACAAATTTTTATCAAGCACCTAATATTCACTAAACATTATTTTCGCTGCAAAGAATACAGTGATGTGTGAAACAGATAAAATATTTGTTATAATCTAGGGTCGAAATGAATGTATCTCATAAGGTCATGCATCATACAAAGAAAAATTTATCAAGCATATACATGTCTTTGGAGAAGAATTATGTAATATTTGGGAATCTTGAAACTAAAATCTAAAGTTTATAAAATTAAAACAATATTTTTTCTTTCTAAATGGTAAATATTTGACTATTCTGTTACTTATATTGGAAATAATTGCCATAGATTGATATAAGCCGAATAGCTCACATATTTATTATATATAATAATAAATGATAATTAAGGTTAATGAAGTGTGTATAAGGTGTCTATCCTAAGTAGTATATAAAATTGTGGAAATATTTATCTGAGTTATAAATTATATCAAATGCTCAAAGGAGAATAGTGATATAGTAAAATAATTATTATTTGTCTATTTTTATTTGTTATTTATCAATGATGATGTTACAATCAATTCTGCCCAATTTCAATATTGCAGTTATTTCTAGCCAGTTAGGAAATGAATTTGCAAACAAACATTTATAAGAGAATAATATAACAATTCAACAGCTTATAGTTGTAAGAAGGACATTTCAAGCATACTTTTTAAATTATTGTGAAGGAAGTCTTAAAGCTTTTGGTCTCTTTTGAATCAGAAATGTTGTTTCTAGCCATTTAGTCATTAGAATACATTAAAAATGTAACAAACAATTTTAAATATTTTCTTTTTGGCATGTGCATGAAATCATTTCTTCCACCTAAATATTTCTCAAATCTTTCTCATTATCTCAAGTCTCATGACCACCATCTAGATCTATTTCAGAATGAATTGTGTCCCCGAAAAAGCTATGTTGAAGTTTTAACCCTCAATACCTTAGAATGTGATCTTATTTGAAAATAGGGTCTTTACAGAGGTAGTTAAGTAAAGATGAGCTCTTTATGATGAGCCCTAATTCAATATGACCAGTATCTTTATAACAAGGAATATCTGGACACAGAGACAAACATACACAGAAGAAAAAGATACGCTGACAGCCATATGATTAGAGAAGCAGAGGTTAAACTGATATAACTGAGTATTTTTCTAATACTGTTCGTTTCTCTGCTCTTATATGAAGTGAATTTTCTTTAAATATTACTATTAGGACTTTCTCCCTTCATATTCTTGCCAAGCCATCTCAAGTTAGGCTTTTCTAACAGCCCAGTGAAACCCACCAGTATGAAGGCCATTCATTACTTTCCCTGAGGAGCTAATGTTAAGGTGTTCCTCTACCACCCTCTATTGCTCTATTTTTTTTCTTCAAAGTGTTTTTTCCTTTAATTGTCTCTATCTCTAATGCCCACTCTCCTCTCGTGTGCACCTCAGTTAAAATAAGGACTTATTATTCACTACTTTGAGTCTCTATCCCTGGGGGAATTGGGGAGGGATAGCATTGGGAGAAATACCTAATGTAGATGACTGGGCAATGGATGCAGCAAACCACCACCATGGCACATGTATCTGCACGATCTGCACGTGTACCCCAGAGCTTAAAGTATAGTAAATATTTTTTTTTTTAGAAAAAGATATTAACAACGTAAAACTAAAAAAGAAAACACATATTCAGGGCTCAATTTTTTTTAAAGGATTGAATTCAACTAATCTCTGGTATAAAACCCAACTAAATACAGAAAACTTTGTTTAAAATAAAAACAACTTTTGAATACATAAAAACATGAAAATCATGCCTTTTATTCATTTTTTTATGGTCTACACACTAAATGCATCCGTACTAAAATAATCATTAAGTCATCTTTATGTGGGTTTGACAGAACATTTTGATTAGGTGGTCATTAATTATAGCCAAAAATATGTCTAAATTTGACATTTGAAGTTAAAGGACTCATAAACCAAAGGAGTTTCAGTATTTTGTATTTTGTTCCTCATTTTCCTCTTATAAACACATCACCTCAATTTTCTTGAGTAATTATCCACAGAACACACTCTTAGGAAAAAGTGTGATCTGACTTTCAGAATTCAAACTGGACATATGAAACTGGCCAGCAACTGGGCAGTTCCCCTCCCATGATGCCTAGGGTAGACTGTCAGTAGCTATATGCTGTGTAATCCAGATATATGATTTCCTCTTCTTCTTTTAGAAAAGATACAAAACAACAATTTATATAGGCACATCTTCTTTACCAGTCAGGAATGTAATGTTTATAAATAGACTATTTAAGAAATAAAAGCAAGATATAATAAAACTTTTCATAGTACCAAATTGTCCCCTTGACATTTTTCAGTCACAAATTATAGCCAAAATTAAAGTCACTATAATATTTTATGAAAAAAATTATGTGCATATAATTTATACTGTTTTTAATTTCTGAATGTTTTAGTCCAATTTACGATAATTATTTAAAGAAATCTAACTGCTCCAAGTAAATTTAAAGTTCTAGAGTAAATGACTAGAAATTTTATTTAGAAAACAAAAAACTGTTTAAGAAACTATTTCCTTGCCTTAAGAAAATGTCTGTGAATTCAATTTTATGTGAAAAATTCTTACAGGTACACAAGTAAGTAGTTTCAAGCCAGATTCTGAACTGCTTTTTTAATCAGTATATTTGTCTTTTTAATTGGTATATTTGTAAGAATATAGTTTTGCTGATGACATTGTTTTCTGAATTGTTTTGTAGAGAGCCATGTAACTACTGTGGGTAAGCCAATTTTCTCTGACTTCAGTGGCAGATTAATGACTGACTGGGCTGAATAACGATACAGGAGTAAATTGGAACATGCTGCTAAGTCACATCACTATGGTAAAAGACTGAAACTGGAGGTTAATTCTTCCAATTTTATTAATTTCTCACACCATTGAGGAGACTTTAAAATATTTTTCACAATAAATGGTATGTTATTTAATGTTAGGTCTTTTGAATTTCCCAATTCTTAGTACAATCTGTAATATTTGCTACAGAAATATTACTTAGAAAAATCAATATAACACTTGCCTTTATGTTATTTGGCTAGAGCAGGAGAAATAAATTGTTATTGTAGTAATGAAATACCAGCATATTTCTGGTATTTCTTTTAAAGAATAAATAGCCATTAATTTTGCTTTACAACATGTATCAATATATTACTTAAAAAGGATTTGTGCATACAAACATGCCTATTACTTTATTGTTAAGTTTTTGTTACTAAAATTCCTATGTTGGTAGACACACCAAAATAATTCATTGTTAAATCATTATTTTTATGATTAAATATCAAAATTATTGTTTGGTGATTAAGTGGCTTATCAGATGTTTTGAATGTTAATAGATTAAAATATTAATAGATAAAAGTTTAACTCTGCAATTTTTATATAATATCATCACATCACTTAAATGACACTTCTTTGTGTGTAGAACTAAGCACAGATAAAAAATCATAAATATACCCAAAACATTTCTAACATTTTAAAAAATGATACAGTTTTTTAAAATTAGGAAGCATAAATATTAAAGAGTTTAATTGAGGCTTCTATTTCAGAGTGAGTACATAACCTTGTCTTTGAGTACTTGGAAACCAATAAGATTATCCAACAAAATATCTGTTTTGTCTGTATCTGTACCATGTGATACAACTGTCTTATAAAAATACCTTAATATGATGGTTACTTAAAAGTTATAAAGAGAATTATCTTATGATCCAACAATTTTATTCCTGGGTGTATCCAAAATAATTGAAAGCAGTGTCTCAAAGAGATATTTGTGCATTCATGTTTATAGTAACATTATTAACAATACCCAAAAGATAGAACCAGCCTGCTTTGAGCTGAATTGTGTCCTGTGCAAAATTTGGAGGTTGGAGTCCTAACCTCCAATGGGACTGAATTCAGAGATAAGGTTTTTAAGTAAGTAATTAAGGTTAAATGCGGTCATAGGGATAGGCCATAACCCAATGAGACTGGTGTCCTTGTAAGAACAGCAAGACATCCCAGAAGCATGCAACCACAGATAAAAGACCATGTGAAGACATAGAGAGAAAGCAGCTATCTACAAGCCAAGGAGAAAGGTCAAAGAAGAAAGTAACCTTGGCAGCACCTTGATCCTGGATTTCCAGCCTCCAAAACTAAGAAATAAATTTCTATTGTCTAATATGCCTGGTTGACTGTATTTCGTTATAGCTACTCTGACTAACACACAACCCAAATGTCCACTGGTGGATGAGTAGATAGACATAATGGAGTATATGCAAACACTGGTATATTATTTAAACTTGCAAAGGGAGGAAATTCTGAAACATTCTACAAAATGGATCAACCCTGAGGAAATTATAGTTAGTGAAATAAACCAGAAACAAAAAACAAATATTATATGATTCCACTTACAAGGCTTATCTAAAGTAGCCAAACTCATAGAAACAGAAAGTAGAATGAGAGTTACAAGGGGTTTGTGGAAGGAGAAAATTGAGAGTTTGTTTAATGGGTATAGTTTCAGGTTTGCAAGGTGAAATGTTCTAGAGATGACACAACAATATGAATGTATGGAACACTGCAAAACTATATGCTTCAAAATGATTAAGGTGGTAAATTTTATTATGTATATTTGTCACAAAGTGTCAAAGAAACTAGAAGTCACCACTCACTTTATTAAAAAGATCAGGCTACTTAAAGATAAATCTTTAAAATATTATTCATTTTTGCTTTTGAAATCTAAGAGTAAAATTATAATTTCAATCTTAAGAGTAAAAAACACTTTAAGTAAAATGTAAGGAATAATATATAGAGTATATCTTGTCAAAAAGTTCAAAAGAAAAAAAACATGAATGGTGATTGCAAGTAATCCAAAATTGTTGCAAATAAATAAGGCAGTCATTAGTGGATCCAAATCTGTTCGCTACTAAAGTGTTCTTTTTAATTCTTTCTGTCATGTTTTATAAGCTGCTATATATAAGAAGCAATATTTTTAAAAGTATTTTCTAATTATTATAGCCACACAAATAGTAAACCAAATATATAACTAGGACAAAGTAATTAGAATTACAGTTCGTGCTCTATATCCACAGATTCCTCAACAGCAGATTCAACCACCCTCGATCAAAATATTCAATAAATAAATAAAATTGCAACAATAAAAAATACAAACTTAAAAAGCAATATAGGAAAACAACTATTTGCATAGCATTACATTTGTATTCAGTACCATAAACAATCTAAAGATCAAAATATATGGGAGGATGTGCATAGAGCATATGCAAATACCATGCTATTTTATGTAAGGGACTTGAGCATCCTTGAATTTTGGTATCCGCAGGGGTCCTGGAACCCTTCCTCTGAAGATACCAAAAGACCACTATACTACAATATTTTAATTATACTAATGTAAAACTCTTAGTGGACTTTATGAAACATTATAATACATCCTTTGAAGATCTGTAGTTTCAAATTTTTGGTACATATAAAGGAAAGATAAAATTTAATTTCAAAGCATGGTGGTTCTTAAATGCTAGGGTGCATTGGAATTATCTGGAAAGCTAGTAAAAGCACAGATTACTGGGTGAATCTGTTTCAATAGGTTTGAGCTGGGAAAAACTGTATTTTTAAGATGTTTTCAAGTGACATTGATGCTGCTCGTCTAGGGACCACATTTTGATAGCCACTGTCATAGAAAATAGAAAGAGTCATTAAGGGGTACTTCTTCAGTTGTGAAAATTGGAGCATGTCTTATAAAACTAAAATACTATGATTATCCAAACTTTGTTAAATTCACTAAAATAATTAGGTTTATATCTACAAATGACTTTGTAACTTTCCTGACACTTTGTACAAATTAAATGATTCTCAAATGATCATAATAAAGCAGGTATTTAAAAATTATTTAATAAATGTACCCTTTAGTTGATTTTGTCTTAATCACCCACTTTAACTGTGTGCGTACAACTACAAAGAGTCAGATCATCACCATTATTTACAGAGTGAAGAATATCCTGTATCTAGGTTGATGTATCAGATTTCAGCTATCATACTCTCATTCTGATTATGCTTTTATTCATATGTTTTATTGTACTTTCATGTCTTGTGTAGAGGGAAGGAATATTGTCTTTGATCACATTGCCTCTGCTTCACAGCCACTTACTGCTCCTTCTGATTGCTAAGTGCCTCCGGAGAATTACCTATAGTAATTGCACACTTTCTCTTGGCAAAGCTCTGGCTGCTTCCTTTAAAGAATGAACACATTGCTGTAAGTTATAAATCAGGCTTGCAAAATGTAAGTTCTGGCAACAGGCTCCCAAGAACCTACATTTTGTTTTATATAATCTGAGCTTTATCTAATCTCATTATTCTGAGGACCTACCTATGCATTATTTTCTCAAAAGAAAGGCTTTGGTAACCTAGAATTAAAACTTTTTTCAATATTATGTTTCTGGAACTAAAATTAACTGAAAATCTACCAAGAGCACAACAGATATCCCAACATGCTGAAGTGTTGAATAATATAATTTAATAGAACCCTAGAAATCCTAAGAATAGTGTATTTATTTATACAGGTGAAGAAATGGAAGGTCTGAGATATTTAGTGCCCACAAACTTGCAAAGACAACATCTCTATATAGGAAAAGAAAACAGGAGAAATTAGTATCCCAATCCAGTGGCATTTATCAGAAAACAATACATGGTGGTGTGGCAGAGGAGAGCAAAGAAAGCCATGATAGCCCAGAGATGTGGATATTCCTCAGAAATATGAAGGTAATAGAAATAGAGGTACAAGGTTCTGGGTCAGAAATATGAAGCTAATAAAAATAGGAGTACATATTTCTGGGTCAGAAATAGGGGTACATAGTTCTGAGTCAGAACTATATTCTTTGCATTCATGTTAGCAAGGCTTGCTAATCAGAGCTCAGATGTTTGCCAAATAAGATATTATTAATGACCTTCAAGAAAGAATTTTTTTAGAATCTCAGCTTGAAAGAACAAGTAGAATATTTGTTATTGCAAAACTAGAGACACAAATTTTCCTTTGGAGAAAGCAAAGATACAAATATATTTTAAAGCTATAATTTTGGGTTTTCCAATATTATGTCTAATGAGTGAAGCAAGATTATCATATTTTAACTAGATAAATAAGCTTCAGGATGTATACAATTTATTTATTCTGTATCATTGACCTACATTTTGCCATCCACTCAATGTGTAAAGTCATAAAGGAGAACAACTGAAAGACAAGTTAGAAATCATCTAGTTTAAGGACTCTCCACCAAATTTTATTACTAAATAATACGTGGTCCAAATGATTAAGGGAAGTTACAATAACAAATTTTGTGTGAGTTTTGGTGTTTCCCATTTCTTTTATAGTAAGAATTCACCTACTTTTCAAATTCAAACTACCCAGAGTACTATAAAATACATATTCTCATTTGATAAATTGTTTATCTTAAATTTTAAATTTTGTGAGTAGGATGTGTTTTAACATTTTCACAAAATTGGCCAGGAAGAATGCCATTAAAGTAAGCTGCTTCAGCATTAGTAGCCATATATTGCATTTCAACTCCCTTTAGAAGTGTTTTTTAACATGTGCATGGGGAAAAAGAAATGACTACCTATGTGAGTAGGTTACTCATTTAGTAAATATTTGTATTCTTTATGAAACACTGTGTGAAATCTGGATATATAGGTATATAAAAAAGCAGACAAAGTTTCCATCTCAAAAAGAAAATATTGCTTTCAGTAGAGAAAAATAAATTATAAACAAGTAACTTGACATGTAAAATTTCAGAGGACAATACAATGTGACAGTTATTTCATGGAAATTATAGATTGGCACTACAAAATATCTAAAATCAAAACTATCTGAAAAATAAAAGATATATAGAAACCCAAATTTTTGTACCCTCCTGGTGTGAGTTGAACTACTGTGGAAAAATGGCAGAGTCAACAATTATGAATATAAAAATACTATATATTCTATGACCCAAAATCTTGTCTCTAGGTACATTCAATTGAAATATATGTGTGTTTGTGTATATTTCACCCAAAATCAGGTATCTGAGTAAGAATATTCAGAGCAACATAACTCAAACACTAAAAATAACTCTCATGTAAATCAACAACAAAATAGATAAAAAATTTTGGTATATTTATTTACACAGTGGTATGCCATACGGTAATGGAGATGAGCAAACTAATACTACACACAAAAGAAATTACTCTCATAACCATGATGTTGGGCACTGAAAACCAGAAAAAAATATTTATAGTCTTTTGATTCTAACTATGTGCATTTAAAATAGTCAATCCTATTTCAACAATTTAGAAATTAAGATATTGGTCATCTGTGACAATAAGCTTGTAGTGCTTGAGAGGAGAAAATATCAGGGATGTATTGCTGCATGGCAAATCACCACAAGCTTAGTCGCCTAAAAAAAACCCCAAATATTTAATATATCACAGTTTCTGTGAGTCAGGAGTCCAGGCAGATTTTGGAAGGAACTTCACTTCAGGACCTCCTCCGGCTGCAGTTAAGATGTCAATTTTAGTCAAGATAGCTCCTTGTGCTGGGTGGGGTGGCACATGCCTGTCATCCCAGCACTTTGGGAGGCCAAGGAGGGAGGATCACTTGAGCCTACGAGTTTAAGACCATCCTGGACAATACAGTGAAACCCCATTTCTATACTAAATTTTAAAATGAAAAAAATAAAGAAAAAGAAAATGTCTACTGGCCTTTCTCGTCTGTTGGAACAACTGGATAAAACTCTACTCCCAAGATCACTTAAGTTGTCAGAATTCACCACCTTACTGTTAGAGGACTGAGGCCCTCAGTTTGTAGAGACTGCCTGCAGCATGTGGACTTTTCCATAGACAATTATGATGATGACCACTTGCTTTATCAAGGCCAATAGGAAAGTGAGAATAACTAAGGCAGAGTCTTTTATAAGACAATATAATCTCAGGAGTGATACATGATTACTTTAGCCATATAATGTAATGCGATTATGAGTCATATTCTATCACCTTTGTCATATTCTACTGGTTATAAGCAATGCAAATGTCTCACTTCCCCTCAAAGGGAGAGGCAATAGGGAATGGGATTCATGCCATTGTGTGGTGAAACAACAATCAGATAATTTGGCATCCCTTTAGAGTCTGTCTGCTGCAACGGTAATGTTCTATTTCTTGATATTTTGTTATTTTCCATTATTTTATATGAACATAAAAATGATATTGCAGTTATCTCAAAAGAGATAAGCAGATTTTCTGTTTTTTGAATAATAGCTTTATTGAAATGTAATTTGCATATTGTTCAGAGTTTTGCAACTATCATTGCAATTTTAGAATACTTTCGTCAATATCCTTGATGAAAAAAATGATAACCCATACCCATTAGCAGTCCATTCCGTTTCTTCTTCCACTCCGGCCCTATACAACCGATGGTCTATTTTCCATCTCTATAGACTTGTCTATTCTGAAATTTTCTTATAAGAAAACTTTGTGAAACATCTTGTCTCTCATAATTTGCTTCTTTCATTTAGCATTTCATGAAGACTTATCCATGCTGTAGGATATATCATTACATCACTCTTTTATAGTTGAATAATATTTTATTAGCTATATGTATAATTTGTATATATTATATGTCTGCTATTTTCAATATTGCCACTATGACCATTTTTGTACAAGTTTTTATATGGACATATGTTTTGAATCTTTTGAGTATGAACCTAGAAAAGGAATTTCTGGATCATATGATAACTATGTTTAAACTTCCAAGAAATTCTCAGACTGCTTACAAAGCAACAGCAACATTTTGCATTTTCACGAGCAGTGTATAATGGTTCTGACTTTTCCATATCCTTACCAACACTTTTATTATCTGTATTTTTTTAATAGACATCCTAGTGGACGTGGCATGATATTTCACTATAGTTTTCATTTGCGTTACCTGAGGGCTACTTTAAAATACATTCATACATAAATATATATGTGTGTGTGTGTGTGTGTATGTGTGTCTGTGTCTGTGGGTGTGTATACACACACTTACATGTATATTTGGTTTGTGAAAATGTAGAGTTATAATTTTGTGATTGATATATACTGCTGTGATATGATTAATTTTCTCTATATTATAATTGATTTGCTTACTTTAAAAAACAAATAGAAAAATACTATTACTGATATCTGTGTCATATGCACATTGAACAGTTCTTTCAGGCATTTTTTTTTACTTGGTCACTAATTCTCTCTCCAGCCAATATCTGTAAAATGCAGTAATGCAAATAGAAATCTTGGAGAATCAATGCCTATGGTCTTCATACAAATTGGCACACCAGGAAACCATTACAGAGAAAAAAAACCTGCTAATAATAGTCAAGAAGGGAAACCAAGTAATTGATTGAAATTAATAGGTCTAACAAAATAATGGCATTCATAGCAACCTGGTTAGAACTGAAGACCATTATTCTAAGTGAAGTAACTCAGAAATGTAAGATTAAACGTTGTATAGTCTCACTCATAAGTGGGAGCTCAGCTGTGAGTATGCAAAGGCATAAAAGAATGATATAGTGGACTGTGGGGACTCAGGGAGAGGGTGGGAGGAAGGTGAGGGATCAAAGACCACACGTTGGGTACAGTGTACACTGCTCAAGTGATGGATGCACCAAAATCTCAGAAATCAGCACTAAAGAAAGTTTTCATGTAATCAGTAAACACCTGTTCTCCCAAAACCTATTGAAATAAAAAAAATAAAAAATTATCAAAGATTAATAGGTCTAGCAAGATAGTATTAAATAGAAAGAGGGGAGACAACCATACTGAACTTTAGTATTAAGTGTTAATGTAAAGTCAGGAGACGAAATGGTAGAATTTAATGCACTATTGATTGTTCAGTTCATCTGCACATTGGATCTGAATCGAGAACTATGTAAATAAAAAATACAAAAATACTTAGTCCACTTTTCTCCACAGATATTTGTTCAAAATTGTCTGTCCTATCAAATTCCTGGAAATCTTGCCTATTTTTAGGTATTTTGTATATTAAATAAATGTTAGGAAATGAATCCTATTTTACATGTGAATAGTATGAGGAATATATAAAACTTATTCTGTGGCCTTTTTGGTGTAGATCAACTGCTTTTGCTATCGAATCATAAACATAATAAAAATATACAGAATTTACATCTATTTGGTAAACTATATAATGAGGTGCTGACTAATGTCCAGGTTGGCAAACAAAAATCCTGGTGTACAGCATGTGTGTGTTGTCCCCAGCAACATGAAGAACATATAATGTTACAATATACTTCTTTATTACAGAAGAATATAGGGTTGTGTTTTGAAAATATGATTTCTTTGTAGATGGTTCTCAGTGGTAAGTTAAAAAAAATCTTGCCTGGGAAAAGGTGGAGAAAGTGGAACTTGTTCATTTTATTGGTTTGGTCAGAAACTGTGAAAGGGGAGCCTTCCGTCCTTAACTGTGCTTTGACTTCAGGGCTTTTCCTATTTTCTCCATCTGTGGCAGAATTGATTCTTCATTATCTTTCTCAAGGTCCATTTCAGCAGCTGGTGAAGCTTTTTGAAGAAAAATTAGTTCTATTTTTAATCATTTTATCAAAAATATTTGCTCTGTGAAAGCCATCTTATCTGTGATATGTGTTTGCCTTATTTGAGGTAGTGTTAATGAGAGAGAAAGGTCAAGATGAGTGGGAAGATGTGTGAATAAAATCAAATATTAGGAAAGCTAAAGCATGTGTCATGTGCCTTCTGGAAGTCAATAACATTATTGTGGTAAAAAACAAAGCAACTACACTTTATGAGGGAAGAGATTGATTACTCTCATGTTTTCTTCTTAATGCTGGATTTTATTTATTTTCACTTTACATGAAAATGAAATTTTCGAAAAGAAAAATGAATGCATCTGTATTTGTTTAATGACAGGATTGCCTTAGTAATTACCTAAAAATAATTTTGAGATGGTCATCATGATCTGCATTTCTTAGTATTTCTTTCTTATCTATTGTAAGTAATAATGTAAATGTATAATTATGAGCATGTTTAATATGTATAATTTTCTCAGAAGCCTTTAAATTTAGTTTTAAGATCTTAGGGGTGTTATGTATTTAAGTAAAATTTTTAAATTTTCACAAAAATATATAAACAATTCACTGGGATCTCATAGGTTCTTTTGAAACTGACTTTATCATTATCTTAAAGAAGATAGGTTATTCACCCAATTTGGGAAGCAATTATATGAAACAATAACAACAAAGAAGGGAGAATCTCCAGCATGGCAGTGTAGTAATAGTCATTTTGAAAGAAAGTTATAACTTAAAGAATGAGTAAATATTCTTTACATGATTCTTAGCTGTCCACTATGAAACTGTAGAGTGGCTGGTGACATTTCTGGGTTCTAAACTTTTGTTAAAGAAAACAGCACTATGTTATAACAATAACATGAATATATGATTATATAATATGATATATATGTAATATATATAAAATATTAAGTAATATGAATTTCATATTATCATGAACTCCTGAGCCAATTTTGATAAATGCTTTTACAAGACCCTTTTCTTTTTGGGAGTTAGGACTATTAATAAACAACAAATTATTATTCTTTTCATAATCTCAGACAACTTTCCCTGAGCAAAATCCTGTGATTTAATTCTCCACAGAAGCTTGAAAACTTAGTACTTGTAATGTCATGGTAAAAGATTTGCACTGCTCAAGCACTTCCTAGATATGAAGCAAGATAAAAAACGACACTAACTTTCATTACCAAAAAAGATGGCTAATGGGGTACAATGCTAGATGTTTGGAGATGAGGGTAAATCTTTGTTCAGTTAGATATTAATATTTCAGGACTGAGTCAACAACACCAAAAGTTATAAAACTCTAACTATCTTCCAGAAGAATTTTGCTTAGAAGTGTGATTAAATTTCATCATAGTTCTTGATGCGTTTCAAAAACTGATAGAGCTAGAATCATTTATTTTTCTACAAGTAATTATCAAGCGCCTTCTGTGTACCAGGCACCTTTTAAAATGACACTGAAAATACAGGAGGAATAAAAGAGATAATATTCATACTCTACTGTAGTCTATTTTTTTAAAAAAAAGAACAGTTAAATCATAAATAAATATGCACACAATCGAGGAAATATGCAGTAACAAATGCAACAAATAAAAAAACAGAATTTTTTTGATAGAAAGTTCCTGGTGGCTCTATAAGACTTGTGGGAAAGTTTCTTTGAGAGAGAAATTAGAAATCTGGCATTGAAACAAATGCTGGACTGACAAGAAGAACAAATGTAGAAAGACATTATAATGGCTTAGATGAGGATGGCAACAGTATAGATAGGGAAAAAACCTAAATAATCTATTATTAATTTTCTTTTTATAAAAAGCTTTTGTCATTATTGAGTGATTAGATGACACTTCGGAGTTTCAGGTTTTATTGGCTGTTTTATATAAACCTCATTATCCTTTTAATAAACCTCTGTGTAAAAGTTAGTACTTTAGAATGAGCAATTATTCCCTCTGTCAGAATAATTATTCATACATTTTGAATTAAGGCAAATTTGGATGAGACACCTTCCATTGTCATAAAAAGAGTGAAAGCCACCTGAGGATTCTCTTGGGAGATGTAATTAGTTCACTTTTTATGTTGGATTTATTAAATGTCTCAGTAAAGTTTTATGCTAATTTGTATATTTTTTTCACATGGAACTACTATCCCAGGGATTGGGGTTTTGCACCTATTGGACATTAGCCAGTTATCCTAATATTGCTTAGCCTTGTAAACCCTCTTCAAACTGGTTTGAAAATCTCACTGTTTTGCTCATTAATTAATGAATAGAAAAAAATCCTTGACACATATTGAAGTGTGGGACTCATTACTTTATCTTTTTGAAATTATATTTCAATGTGTAAGGCATTTACCTCTAGATTGGTGCCTATGGTCAACAATGTCCACAGCTCCGTTTCATGCAGATCTGGATGTAGGAGAGAGCTGAGAACTTCTTGAATCTAATGATCATTCCAGCACACTAGCAGAAAAAATTAATTTCACCTCAATTGTAGCTAAGTTAATGAGTCATCTTTCCCATCCAAAAGACATCTTACAGATTTTTCATCCCCCAAACTATTAATAATCTCTTCTACTTTCTTCAGCTACCCACTCACATAGTAACCAACTGCACCCACAGATATACCATCTCAAAAATTGTAATGCCGTTTATCCTAATTTCTCATCATACATACTTACCCTTCAGTGTCTTAGTTTATACTGTAACTTTACCTATTCCTAAACCTCAGAAGGACTTCCAGAGTTTAAATGTTTTCCAGATTATTGACTCTTTTTTCACCTTTCTGCTGTTTTCCTTCCCTGTTGGTTTAAATGACGTGATGAAGTATCTGAACTGCTCTCTCAGCATCACTGTCATTCCCTTCACTTCTATCTTTACCTCATACCAATGCCCAATAGCCCAACTCTGAAAAAAATGCTATCTACACTTTTCTCTACTGCTATCTAAAGGAAGATAACCCCTAGTTAAAAAAGAAAACAAACTTATACAACCATTCAAAATTTAAATAAGATCCACATATTTGTTTATCAAAATTTTAAAATATCCTTTAATTTATAGCTTTACTCTTCATTTATCTTTTAATTGATCTCTTCTTGCTGTTGTTGTTGAATGATTTCATAAAATATGTTTAGTGGGTTATTTGTCCTTTAGAGTTTCCCATAGCCTTTTTGTCTATTCTTTTTCCTTCCTGGACTTATTCCTATGCTGTGATGAACCACAGTGTTTATCAACACCATAGGAGTGATTTTGTGAGTTGATCAAAATGTAAGCTAAATTCTGTGAGTATCAAAAGATAATTGACTGAACAGCATATTGTGGTATAAGCAATTAATAGTTCATTTACAAAATGTAATTGAAATAATGTTTTTAAAAGGATTATGTTAGTTTTTTTAATGTGACTTTTCCTCTGCAGTTTAAAAGAATCTACATTGCAATTAAAATACATACCCTTTGCTTCAGCCTGATTCTAACATTATGCAGCAAAGTAGTTGTGTTAAAGCTCCTGTTGCGTGTGAGAATTTTCTTGCTTTGCTTTCCATTAGGAAGCTTTTGACATGCACAAATTTGTTATGGCTAATTTTTTTATAATGATTTTATTCTGTCACGTTATATAATTTTCTCATTTAATAAATATTCATTTAGCACATACTTCTCAGGAAGCATTGTTCTGGATCCAAGACAGAAAATTTAACTCCTTTTCTAAAGATGATTATATTTTCCCCAAAGATATGGGGGGAAAGCTAACAATATTTCACTTCTTCTGGGGTGTACATTATAGTGATGAGAGAGTCCATTAACAAACTGACATATATGTGTAAAGTGCTTATAAGAATATAAATCAGGACAAGAGAACTGAGAGGGATAGGGATGCACTCAAGTTACAGACAGACTTTTCAGGGAATGACTGCAATTTATAGCAATTTCATAATTCTGACACAATTTATTTTTAAAAATCTCTACATTAGTATAAGATGTACAAATAGGGTCACTGCAGAGTAATGAAAAATATCATAGCCAGAAATTACCTTTTAAGGTATAATCCTTTTCCAAAGCAACACCAGACGTTCTTTAATAATGTGCTATTATATGCAATCATTATACAAAATTCATTGGGGGAATTTAATGTTCCAGGGACTGTGATTGATGTTGGAGGTACAGAGAAATATTATATAGACCTTGAATGTAAGAAGCTCAGTGACTAAAATGGACAGAGCGTCACAGACTTGGCATTGTATATACCTCAACACCCCAAGGCCTACTGAATCATCATCTTCAGGAAAGGAGTTACATTTTCTATATTTTTAAAGTAAATAAAGATTATTATGTTTTGGAGTCAGTTAAGAATAACTGACTATGGGAGTAAATATAGTAAAAATTATAAATTACTAAATTTCTAATTCAACATTCAACAACACAATTTCACCAATGCTTCTCATTTGTTTCTCTCTGCCTACCATAAGACGTTTTTCCCTTTCTTCTACTATTACAAAAATACTCTGGTGGTTCTGAGGTCACTAGGATGTCATATTCTGATATTACCAATTGAGGTTGTATTGGCAGGTTTTCCAGGTGGGGGCATGACAACCAATGTGGCTTTGAAGTAGGGTTGGCCTCTCATCTGTAATTTTTGAGCTGTAAACCACTTCTACTTTCATTTGATTTTATTTTGCAGATGTTTATAGCTACTTTATTTTTTAATTATATTTTGAGTTCTGGGATACATGTGCAAAAAGTGCAGATCTGTTACATAGGTATAGACATGTGATGGTGGTTTGCTGCACCCATCAACCCATCATCTGCATTAGGTATTTCTCCTAATGCTATTCCTCCCCTAGCCCCCGTCCAGTTGACAGTCCTGGTGTGTAACGTTCCACTCCCTGTGTCCATGTGTTCTCATTGTTCAACTCCCACTTATGAGTCAAAACATGCAGTGTTTAGTTTTCTGTTTCTGTGTTAGTTTGATGAGAATAATGTTTTCCAGCTTCATCCATGTCCCTGCAATGAACATGAACTCATACTTTTGTACGGCTGCGTAGTATTTCATGGTGGATTTGTGCTACATTTTCCTTATCCAGTCTATTATTGATGGGCATTTGGGTTGGCTCCAAGTCTTTGCTATTGTAAAGAGTGCTGCAATAAACATATGTATGCATGTGTCTTTATAGTAGAATGATGTGCACCCTACTTTCATCCTTTGTTTGTTGCTGTGTTTTGTTTTCTTTTTTCCTAGGAAATATTTACTATTATAGCTATTTTATTTATTTCTGTTGCTTTAGAGCTATTTCTACATATAATTCTTCTATAAATATAAGGTAAAGTGGCACCCTATGATGCACAAATCTTGATTTCCAGAACCCGTAAATAGGTTACATGGAAAAAGGATATTCTATCTACAGTTTGTAGGTAGAATTAAATTTGCTGGTTAGCTGACATTAATATAGGGAAAGCATACTGGCTTATTGAGATGGGCCCAATGTAATTACAGTGGCCCTTAAGTGCAAAAGAGGTAGTAGAAGAGTTTCTATCAAAGTGATTTGAAATATGAAATACTTGAATGGCTATTGCTGGATTTGGAGGTAGAAGGGAGTGACAGCCAAGGAATGGGGCTGACCTCTAGAAGCTGGAAAAGGGGGGAAAAAAAGCAGATTCACCACTAGAACCTTCAAAATGGGGCACACCACACAAACACCCTGATTTTAGCCTGGTGAGATACATTTTGAACTTCTGACCTCTAGAGATGTCAGATAATAAATTTGCTATATCTTAAGCTATTAAATGTGTAAAATTGTTGTAGCAGCAAATAGGAAACCAATATATTGCCCAGGATTTCAAGGGTCTCAGTTCTGTGAAACCGTTTTCATTACAAACGAATTTTGCAATAATTTTTGCCATTAGATACCATGGTTCCTCAGGCTCTGAAGTTTCACAGGTTCATGGCCATTCTAGACATTCTCAAATGTGTATATACTGACTGCATGTACCGTTCAGACTGTGCATTATTGTCATTATAAAGTTTACCTAATACTGATTAAGAACATGCCCGGTAAAGAGTTTCCACGCAGGCTGTCAAGTTTTGCAGCTGCTCATGTTATGTAGTACCAAAGCAAAAATTTCACTGCAAAAGGCATGTCGATGCTATTGAATAAATAACAACAACAAAAAAGAATTATGTAAAGTTACTTACAACGGTGACATCACTAGTGGAAGGATTTAATTCTTACTGAAATTAGTAAATAATTATTTATATGCTGCACTTTTAAACACTTTTTTAAAAATTATGGTAAAATAGACTTAGAAATTATTTTGTATTTTAGAGATAGAAAATCTGAGAACTGAGGAATGATTCTTAAAAGTGGTTCCTGTCGTTCTGTTTGTTTGTTTTTCCATTTGTGCTTATTCTGTTTTAGAACCTTAATCACAGATGGAGAGAGGTAAATGAAATGAAACAGAAAATGAAAAATGGCTCTATACTCAGAGGTTAAGCCTAATGGGAATCAAGGCAAAACCCAGGGCAAGGTTTTTGACACCAGAGCTTCTTATATTGATGAAGTGAAACGAAGAAAATCTTTTTTATCTTGGAGTAATTATCCCTTCCCAGAACATCTTGAAACCAGAAATGCTAGGTCTTAAAAGTTCTGGCTACTCTTTAAAAATTATTTTCAACAGTGGATTGAGTGCAGTGAGAAGAAAACTGAAGGCTAGAAACTTGCATTTCAATTACGGCTCTGTCCTTAACTTCAACAGGAACTATCAATTAGTTATTTACTCCCCTTGCATCTCAAATTTCCCTCTAGGAGTGGGTTAGTCTTTTGAAAAGGACACAAGTATTCTGTGTCCTTTTCAGAGAATAGCAGCAGCTTAGAGGTAAATTCCATGAAGTTTGACTGGGGAGATGATTTCTGAGTCCTTGTCCTTCTCTGCATGAGAATCTTGGAAATGTGTGATCTCTCATCCTTGGAGATTAGCAGAACCCTTGCTCACTGGTATTTAAATCTTGCCAATCAAAACACACATTGTATTCCTTCCAGAACTCTAGATTTGGGGAAACAGAGACATCATTGCAGGAAATGACACATGCATATGATTGTGCACAAATTTATCTTAGTAATCTGACATTTTCTGTTATATTTTGTCTTTGCAATGGGCCAAGGAATGCTGCTGTATTTTCTCCTAGGTTTAATGCCTGTGTGATATGATGCCTTCTTTGGGCAATAAGGAACAATAAGCTATACTTTTCCACAGGAGAAAATAACTGTTAAATTACATTTAACATGTATTTAATTCATTTATATTTTCCTACAAAATTACCACCTTAAAAAAAACCAAAGTAAATCATCATTTTATTACATTTCAAACATTAATCATTTCTTCATAATAACACAACAGTTTAAGTACTCATTCTACTTTATGAAAAAACTTTGAAATTTTTTTTTTTTTTTGGAATTTGCATTATCTGAATTCCTGTGGGTACCACACTACACCTTGGCTGCTTGGAGTCAAAAGTGCTGTGTACACATGCTTTCTGGTATTGACTCCAGTTGCCTTAAATAAGCTCATCTGTGATAAATCTTGGTAATTATACAAAGGGATTTAGCTCACTGTAACTTCTACTTTTTTGTATCATCTTTGTGCAACAGAAAATAATCTTTCTGAAAATTTTCCTCTTTGTAATCAGAGCAGAGAGAAAAATACATGAAAGAGATTGTGTTAGTTTTCTAGGGCTGTCATAACAAAATACCACAGACTGGCTTAAACAACAGAAATTAACTTTCTCCCAGTTCTGGAGGCTAAAGACTGAGATCAAAGTGTTTGCAAGATAGATTCCTCTAACGCCTCTCCCCTTGGAATGCAGATGGCCATTTCTTCCTGTATCTTCTCATCTTCTTCTCTCTATATGTATCTGTGCTATGATCTTCACTTTTATAAGGATACCAGTTGGTGGATTAGGGCCCACCGCACTGACTTTATTTAATCTTTATTACTTCTTTAAAGTCCTTACCTTCAAATACGGTCACATTTTAAAGTACTGGGGGTTAGGAATTCAACATATCAATTTTGGTGGGAGACATCATTTAGCTTATAGCAGAGGTATTTTACATTAGACATTTAGTTTTTGTAAGGGTTACTACTGAGTGTGAACTTGATTGGACTGAAAGATACAAACTATGTATCCTGGGTATGTCTATGAAGGTGTTGCCAAAGTAGATTAACATTGGAGTCAGTGGTCTGGGAAAGACAGATCCACCCTTAATCTGGGTGGATACCATCCAATCAGCTGCCAGTAGGGGTAGAATATAAAGCAGGCAGAAACAAACAAACAAACAAACAAACATGAGAAAAGACTAGATTGGCCTAGACTCCCAACCTACATCTTTTTTTTATGCTGGGTGCTTCCTGCCCTTGAACAAGTTCTTCCGTTTTGAGGCTTGAACTGGTTTTCCTTGCTCCTCAGCTTTCAGATGCCCTATTGTGGGACCTTTTGATCCTGTGAGTTAATATTTAATAAACTCCTGTACACACACATACACACACACACACACACACACACACACACACACACACACACATATATCCTATTAGTTTTGTCCCCTTAGAGAACCCTGACTAATAGTTCTCCAATAAGGATTTTTTTTCCCTGAACTTTTCTTACTCTCCAGATTCTTGGTCTGTGAAGTTTGGAATAACCATAAAAATTTGATTTGTATGGACTGCCTTGTAGACAAGTTAGCATGCTCCCCAGTCTACCCTACTCTATTTTTTGTTCATATTTGTTTTTCTTTTCCTTCCTTTCTTTCTTTCTTTTTTTTTTTTTTTTAATTTTGAGACAGAGTTTCATGCTTGTTGCCCAGGCTGGAGTGCAATGGTGCAATTTCAGCTCACCGAAACCTCTGCTTCCCAGGTTCAAGCGATTCTCTTGACTCAGCTTCCTGAGTAGCTGGGATTACAGGCATACATCACCACACCTGGCTAATTTTGTATTTTTTTTAGTAGAGACGGGGTTTCTCCATGTTGGTCAGGCTGGTCTCAAACTCCCAACCTCAGGTGATCCGCCCACCTTCGTCTCCTGAAGTGCTGGGATTACAGGCTTGAGCCACCATGGTCTGGCCCATATTTTTTTTATAATAGCAATATTTTTTGTTTATCCAGAGTGTGATTTCAACCTTGTGTTCAAAAATCTTTGGGGAAAAATATATATGTAAATGAATTACTTCATTTTTTTTAAAAGAGTTCTATAAAAGAGTGAGTTCTTGTTTGTTTTTAGGTAATACATTTTTAGAGTGGACAATCTTACCACTTAATTGGATACACTACCACTGTGAGTGATAGGGTACAGGGGATAGGCCACAATATCTGACCCAAAATTTAGAGAGATATACATAAAAATGTGAATGTGGTTAGTGATTATCATAAGCTTCCAAGGTTTTATTATAAACTAGGCAGATATCTTTATCTGTTAAAGTACCTTTAAAGATATAACCATGAAAATTAATATACTTCTAGAAAATACTTTTGGGAAAGCAATAAGAATGTTATGATATATTGAGTAATCATTACAAAATAAATTGTATGTTTTTTTACTTTTTTTCTTTTTGTTTCTATTAGACCAGAAGGTAATTCTACAGAGCTACAAGGTCAACTTACATAATGGATGCACTTAAATTTGGAAGCCAATCTCCTTCCATCCCAGTTGCTTTTCTCTGGTCCTTTTCATGTTATTTTTCCTTATGGTTTTTCTGTTTTATCTCTGAATGGAAAACCTTAATGAATCAGCCTCTCTCTTTTCTCCTGTAAGACTAAAATTTTAGCATCTGTTTAAACTTTGCCCTTTCCATAGCACATCTAAGCTCTGGAAGTCCTTGTAGCTCATTGATTGCTCCACCTGTAGCTCATTAAGAGATTACATCACTATTGTCCCTCCTTTGCTTAGGCATGAAGGTACCCTTGTTTGAATTACAGAAAGTGGTTTGTCAGTTTCTGATGAAACAGCCTCCTTCTTCGGCAGTATTGCATTGCCATAAGAAATAATTTTAAGGTAATCATCACAATTAGATTGAATAAAATGTTAAATGCTTTATTATTGCCAGAATAATGTCATTATTTTTCAAGTTTTCTTTCTAAATATCATTTGCTAGTGAATTTATTATCATGAAAACATTCAATTTGGTTATCAGAAAATTACTACTAAACAGATTCACAGAGAAACACAAATGAGAAGGTGTTCATGAATCATTATGCTTCATGTTTTAGGTGGGGCTCAATAGAGCTTAGGTAAGGTGAACTGTGTAATCTTTCAAGCATTGAAGACAGTCTTAAACTGATGGCCCTAAGATAACTATTCCAGAAGAGTATTGGGTTTCAAACTTTTTCAGCAGCAAGACATTTTTTGCTGCATGAAATGTTATGTAGCTAGATGTATATTTATCTATTATTGTCATCTCATATTTATAGGAATATGTATTACCTACTTCATATTACTGTATTAATAATGTAAATGTGGGATTATTCTTGTTGGAGATCTGATGGCATACACTTATTCTTCATTTTCTTTGCAATTTCTCAAAAGGTTTGTTTGTTTGTTTGTTTTTATATATCTACAGCAGTAGGAAATAGGCTTTACTTTCAGAAACTGAAACTGCTGGAACTACTTGTAAACTATGCCACGCCCCAAGGTAGTAGCAGACAGGGTATTATTTTAAGTTTGCAACTGAACAAAACTGTACAGTAGGACAAAATTTCCCAGGACTTCAGTTGTCTTTTTTTGTGTGTGGAACTCTTGTGTTTGCTATGCATTTTATCCTCCTGATGCAAGTGTTACAGCTGATTTCTCTCTGAAATGTTGAAATTACTTCACTTCTTAACTCACCACATGTAACAAATACCTGCTTAAATATGATTCATCCCACAAACATAGACATTGTGAAAACAACAATGCCATAAGCCCTAAGAAAGGAACCTTTAAGACCTCCATCAATGGTGGATAAACTTGGACTTCGGAGTTGTGGAAACTGAGCCAGTGCATCCAAAATCAGATCACTTGAGAGACAAGTTTCCCTACCTACTGATCCCCTTAACCTTGGCTGTTTCCTCACATTTGCTATCTTTGTTATATTCATATTATAAGTTTGTTCTCACATAGACATTTCAATTGCTCACAAAAATCCATGTGGTGTTGACCTAGTATCCCTACAAGGTGGCTGTTGTAGGGTTTCCAACCCAATGAATAAAAACTCCCGGGTATCTACAAATAACCTATCTT
Source organism: Plecturocebus donacophilus (assembly GCA_004027715.1). Taxonomy (NCBI): domain Eukaryota; kingdom Metazoa; phylum Chordata; class Mammalia; order Primates; family Pitheciidae; genus Plecturocebus; species Plecturocebus donacophilus. The sequence continues at coordinate 49,447 of PVKP010005387.1, forward strand.
CCTTATCCCTCTACTAACCCATTACTTATCTAAGTTCATCAGGAATATAATTTATTGCCCAGTAATACACCACAAAATAGTTGACATATAAATCTACATAAATTAATGTAATTTATTTTAAAAGTTAAGAGCATTCCAAGTCTAAGTACTCTGTGATTATTTTAAGTGTGCTTGAGTGCAATTAATATAATGAAGTACTGATGAAATCTGACTACATGTTTGGATAGTGTAATAATGTGCCATGAATAACTATAACTTTTTTTGTCCCTTAATACCACTCTTATCATCACACTACTGATTTTCATGATACTATTGTGGAGATGTCATAGTTATTAATAATTTTTAAGTTTTTAAATGAAGATAGTCTATTTTGCTTTAGGTTCTATGTTAACTTTTTTATGGCCATGCTACATAGAAGCCATTCACCATAAACTATGAAAATCTAATTCAAGTCTGGCTAAGATCAGCAGGAACAAAAAGGTGACAAAAGACATATAAATAAATAGGTAGACATATGCATGTAAATGTATATGTGCATATACATATATAAGCACATTTGTATACCTTCTGATGTATTAAGCATAGATACCACACATAAAATACAGGAATATGCATATATAAATGCAAACACACATACATGTACATATTTATCAGACAGGAATTATGAAACTAGAAGTCAGTAAAATCAGCTGGGGCAATTCGACTTTTCTTAAGATTTTATCTTTATATCACTGAAATGAGATACTTTGTGTTAGATGCAGCCAGCAGAATTTGGAAGAGAAATGATCAATACTTGTTACATTAGGATGTGCTTGAGGTCAGAGGTAGATCTAGCTGAAGTCAGAGGTGTCTCAAACTCCCAGTATGTGAAAATCAGTAAAAATATGGAATTGGAAAGTCAAAAAAACCATGAAAAAGGACATCATGTAATTCTAAAGAAAATCCTAACTCTAAAGGTAATAAAATACAGAAATCTTTAAAAAGTTTACATTTAGCTTTCTGTATTGTTTATTTTTTCTTATACTTCCTTTCTAGTGGGTAAATAGTAGGAGAAGAATGGTGAACTTGCTTTTCGTTGGAATTCTCAAGCCAATCAATAAGTTTTCTTGTTCAGGTTCTTGTGTTCTTCTATATTTCAGCTATTAAAAAAAATTAAAACATTTTATAAGCAATTCCCTAATAACACTTTTTGTATTTTGTAAGACAAAGGATGTGAACTACAGTTAAAACTGAAAACCCACTTTGGACTAGGCATTTTGAATGTATGCTAAGCATTTTAAACATTTATTTGGCTAAACATTTATAATAGCACCATTAAGGAAATACATTTTTAATCCTTTTTATGAATTTTAAAAGTCTATTTAATTTAGTTCAGAGTCTGCAATTAGAAGGCTCAGGATTTGGAATGCAGATTAATAGAAGTCCAAAGTCATTGCCCTTTCTCCTGATTTCTTTTGATTCTGATATTTTGACTAACCCACTAGAACATAATAAATTAGGAATGTCCTGAAGAGAAATTGTTTCCTCTTTCATTATTGTTTAAAAAGAAATAACATTGATTACTTTACTATAAAATTCTTATTAACTTTTAATATGAATATAAATTTAATTTCAAATCTGGCCATACTTCCTAATGTATTTCTTTAGTTTAAGTAACTTTATTTTTAGAACTTTTATTTACAGACAAATCATAATAATAGAAGATAGTTCGCAAATATCTCATAGAAAATTTCTAATATTATTTAACATGAAAATAGTCCATCTAGGAACTAATATTGATACATTTTTTTGAAAAAATCATGAAGTATATGTGCTTATTTGTGCCACCATATATGTGTAATCATTGGGGTTGGGCTTCTAGTATACCCTTCACCCAAATATTGATTGTTATACCCAGTAGGTAATTATTCAACCCTCACCTCTCTTCCTCCCTCTTCTCTTCTGGAATCCTCAGAGGCTATTCTCTCCATTTTTATGTTCATTCTTACACTTTGTTTAGCTCCTGCTAATAAATGAGAATACTCAACATTTGATTTTCTACTTCTTTACCACATTTTCTTTATCCAGTCAACTCATAGAAGCTTAGGTTGGCTCCATGTAGTACTATTGTAAATACTACTGCAGTAATCCTATAATCACAGGTGTCTCTTTTATACAATGGCTTTTTTTCTTTTGGGTAGATAACTAGTTGTGAGACTATGTTGAATGGTGGTACTATTTTTAGTTCTCTGAGGTATCTCCATATTGTTTTCCATAGAGGTTGAACTACTTTGCATCGCTACCAACAGTGACTGAGCATTCCTCTTTCTCTGCATACCCACCAACATCTGTTGAGTTTTTAATAAAAGCCATCTGGGTGGTGTAAGACACCTCACACTGATTTTAATTTGCATTTCTCTGATGATTAGTGATGTTAAGCATTTTTTATGTGTTTCATTGACCACTTGTATTTCTTCTTGTGAGAGATATCTGTTCATGTCCTTTGCCCAGTTTTTAATAGTTTTTTTGGTGCTTGCCCATTGACTTCTTTGAGTTCCTTGTGATTTTTAGATATTAGTCTTTGTTGGAGACATAATTTGTAAATATTTTCTTCCATTCTGTAGGTTGTCGATTATTTCTTTTGCTGTGATATTTAGTTTAATTAAGTCCCATTTGTCTATATTTGTTTTTGTTACATTTGCTTTTGAGGTCTTTATTTGCCTAAACCAATGTCAAGGAGAGTTTTTTTTATTAGGTTTTATTCTAATCTTTATATAACTTCATGTCCTAGGTTTAGGCCTTTAATCCATCTTGAGTTAATTTTTGTATATAATGAGATAGGATAGTTTCATTCTCCTGCATATGGCTAACTAATTTTTCCAACACCATATATATTGAATAAGGTGTCCATTTCCCAGGGTTTATTTTTGTCAAACTTATCCAAGATCAGTTTGTTTTAGCTATGTGGCTTTATTGCTGAGTTATCTATTTTGTTCAAATGATTTGTGGGTCTATTTTTGTACCAGTACTATGCTGTTTTTGTTACCATAGCCTTATAGTGTAATTTGAAGTTAGGCAATGTGATGCCTCCAGATTTGTTCTTTTTGCTTTGGAATGCTGTGGCTAGTCCAGCTTCTTTTAGGTTTTATATGAACTTTAGGATACTCTTTTCATCTCTGTAAAAAGTGATGTTGGCAATTTGATAGAAATTGTACTGAATCTGTAGATTACTTTGAATAGAATGGTAATTTGAACAATATTGATTCCTTAAATCCGTGAGCATGAAATGATTTTCCATTTGTTGGTATTGTCTACAGTTTCTGTCATCAGTATTTTGTAGTTTTTGTAGATATTGTTTACCTCCTTGGTTAAATACATTCTCAGTATTTTATTTTTTGTGTCACTATTGTAAATGGAATTGAGTTCTTGGTCATCAGCATGAATGTTATTAGTGTGTAGAAATGCTATTCATATTTGTACATTGATTTTGTATCCTGGAACTTTACTGAAGTCAATAATCAGGTATAGGAGTAGTCTTTAGAGTTTTCTAGTATCAGATTATGTAATGAGTGAACAGAGATACTTTCACTTCCTATTTACTAATTTGGATGCATTTAATTTTTCCTTCTATTGTTTGTTCTGGCTAAGACTTCTACTATGTTGAATAGGAGTAGTAAAGCAGACATTCTTGTTTTGTCTCAGTTCCTGGGAGAAATATTTTCATCTTTTGCCCATTCGGCATGATACTGACTGTGGGTTTGTCACAGAGATGGTTCTTATTATTTTGAAATACATTATCTCTATGGCCTAGTTGTTGAAGGTTTTTAGCATGAAGGGATGGTATATTTTATCAGATGCTTTTTGTGCATCAACTGAGCTGATCATACAGTTTTTGAACTTCATTCTGTTAATTTGGTGAATTGTGATTATTGTTTTGTAAATGGTGAAACATCTTTGCATTCCTGGAAAAAGCCCACTTGATCATGGTTAAGTATTTTTTGACATGCTGTTGGAATTGGTTTGCTAGTATTTTGTTGAGGATTTTTGCATTTATATTCATCAGTGATACTGGTTTATAGTGTTCTCTCTTTGTTGTGTTTTTGCCTGATTTGGTTATAAGGATGACACCTGATTCATACAATGAATTAACAAAAAATCTTTTCTCCTTGATTTTTTGGAATAGTTTCAGTAAGATTGATGCCCCCTCTTCTCTGTATGTCTAGTAAACTTTAGATGTGAATCTCTCTAGTCCTAGGCTTTTTTTGTTCTTGTTGTCATTGAGATAATTTTTATAACTAATTCAATTACGTTACTTGCTATTGATCTGTTCAGTGCTTCTACTTCTTTCTGATTCAATCTCAGAAGGTTGTATGTTCCCATGAATTTATCCATTTCCTCTACGTTTTCTAGTTTGTGTGCACAGAGGTGTTCATAGTAACCTCTGATGATCTTTTGTATTTCTCCAGTAACAGTTATGATGTTACCTTTACCATTTCTGATTGTACTTATTTGAATCTTATCTTATCTTTATAATAGTGTAGCTAGTAGTCTGTGATTTTTGTTTATCCGTTCAAAAAACCAGCATTTTGTTTCATTGATTCTTTGTATCTTTATTTAATATCAGTTTCATTCATTTCTGGTCTGATCTTTATTTCTTTTCTTCTGCTAGCTTTGGGGTTGATTTTCTGTTGCTTTTCTAGTTCCTTGAGTTACAATGTTAGGTTGCTAATTTGAGATTTTTCTGTCTTTTCGATGTAGACATTTAATGCTACAAACTTTCCTCTCACATTGCTTTTGCTGTATCCCAAAGGTTTTGATATGTTGTATCTCTATTTTCATTTATTTCAAATATTTTTTATTTCTGCCTTGATTTTATTGTCTACCCCAAAGTTGTTAGGGAGCAACATGTTTATTTTCTATGTATTTGTGTAGATTTGAGAGTTGCCCTTGGTATTTATTTTCAACGTTTTTTCCAGTGTGCTCTGAGAAAATGCTTGGTACAATTTTATTTTTAATTTTTTTTAATTTAAGACTTGCCTTATGGCCAATCATATGGTAGATTTCGAAGAATATTCTTTGCAAATATGAGAAGAATGTATATTCTGCAATTGTTTGTGTATTAAGTTCTTTAGATGTCTATTAGGTCCATTTGGTCTATATCCAGTTGAAGTCCATATATTTTTGGTTTCTTCCTCAATGTCTCTATTAATGTCAGTGGTGTACTGAAGTCCTCCAGTATTATTTTATTACTATCAATCTATTTTCTTAAGTCTAGCAGTATTAGTTTTATGGATCCAGGTTCTCCAGTGGTAACTACATATGTACTAAAGACAGCTAAAACTTCTTGCTGTATTCAACCATGTATTATTATATAATGTCCTTCTTTGTCTCTTTTTCAGTATTGTTGGTATAAAGTCTGCTTTATCTGATATAAGAATGGCTACTCCTGCTCATTTTTCTTTTCCATTTGCATAATATATCTTTCTCTACTCTTTTACTGTGAGTCTGAATATGTCTTTCGCCAGTAGGTGTGTCTCTTATGGACAGCAGATGGTTGTCTTTTTTTTTTTTTTAATCCAAGTTGCCACTCTATATCTTTTTTGTGTGGAGTTTAGGCCATTTGTATCAAGGTTAATATTAATATGTGAGATTCTGTTACTGACATGATGTTGTTGGCTAGTTGTTTTGAAGTTTTGATTGTGGAGTGCTTTATAGGATCTGTGAGTATTGTATTTCTATGTCCTTTGCTGGTGGTGTGTATCAGCCTTTCATTTCCATATTTATAAATCCTTGAGCAATTATTGTAGGATCAGTGTAGTGGTGACGATTCTTAGTGAATACTTGTTTGGGAAAGATTTTATTTTTCCTTCATTTATGAAGTTTAGTTTGGCAGGAAATAAACTTCTTGGTTAGTATTTTGTTTTTCTTAAAAGAGGCTAACAATAAACTCCCAATCTCTCGTCCCTTGTACAGAGTTCCCATATATCATCTATTTCACCAACCTTGCCCTCAATACACATACACACAATCAACATTTCAAACCAGAGTGTTACATTTATTACAATCAATAAACCTATGCAGACACATCATTATAAACCAAAGCCCATAGTTTATATTAGAGTTCACTCTTGGTGTTTCATATTCCGTGAGTTTTGACAAATATATTAAGGCATGTATCCAATCTAATAGTATCACATAGAATAGTTTCGCTGCCCTACAAAATAATCTCTTTCTCCAAACCCTTGCAGCCACTGATCTGTTTACTTATCTTCATGATTTTGCCTTTTCCAGAATGTTTATAGTTGGAATTATACAATATGTAGCCTTTTCAGATTGGCTTATTTCATTAAATAATATGTATTTTAGGTTCCTATAAGTCTTTTCATGGCTTGATAATTCATTTCCTCTTAGTGCAGAATAACATTCCATTGTCTAAATGTACCACAGTTTATTTATTTATTCACCTACTGAAGGATAAATTTCCAAGTTTTGGCAATTATGAATAAAGCTGTTATAAACATTTGGTGCAAGATTTTGTATGGGCTTAAGTTTTTGATTCATTTGCATGAATACCAAGGAATGCAATTGCTGGATTATATGGTAAGAGTATGTTTATTTTCGTAAGAAGCCACTGAACTGTTTCTTCAATCGTGGCTGTACCATTTTGCATTTCCATCAGCAATGAATGAGAGTTCCTGATGCCCTACATCCTTGTAAGAATTTGGTGTTGTCAGTGTTTTGGACTGTTGTCATTCCAATAGAAGTATAGAAGCATCTTTTTTTAGTTTGTAATTCACTAAAGACTTATGATGTTGAGTATCTTTTCACATCCTTGTTTGCCATCTGTGTATCTTCTTTTGTGAGGTGCCTGTTCAGATCTTGAGCCCATTTCTTCATTAGTTTGATCATCTGCTCATTGAGTTCTAAAAGTTCTTTGGATATCTTTAATATATCACCTTCAATGTCTTTATCTGATATATCCTTTGGAAATGTTTTCTCTTAGTCTGTGATTTAGTCTTACATTCTGTTGACAGTGTTTTTCACAGAACAGAATTTTAATTTCAGTGAAGTCTAGTTTATCAATTATTTATTTACTGGATCTAAAAAGTCATCACCTTATACAAGATTATCTAGATTTTCTCCTATGTTATGTTTTAGGAGTTTTTGTTTTTGTTTTGTTTTTAATTTCAACTTTTATTTTAGTTACAGGGATCCATGTGCAGGTTTGTTACAGTGGAGTACTGCAGGATGCTGAGGTTTGTAGTCTGGATACCATCACTCATGTAGTGAACATAGTGCCCAAAAGGTAGTTTTTAACCCAGCCATCCCTTCTTCCCCCAACCCTAGCAATCAACAGTGTCTGTTTGTTCCCAAGTTTATGTCCATGTGTGCTCATTGTTTTTCTCATTTATAAGTGAGAACATGTGGTATTTGGTTTTCTGTTTCTGCATTAATTTCTTAGGATTGTGGCTTCCAGCTCCATCCATGGTGCTCCAAAGGACTTGATTTCATTCTTTGTCATGGCTGCAGATTATTCTATGGTGTATATGTACCACATTTTCCTTATCCAACCTACCATTGATAGGCACCTGGGTTGATTCCTTGTCTTTGCTGTTGTGAATAGCACAGCAATGAACATATGAGTACATGTGTCTTTTTGGTCGAATGATGTATTTTCCTTTGGATATATACCCAGAAATGGGATTGCTGAGTCAAACAGGAGTTCTGTTTTAAGTTCTTTGAGAAATCTCCAAATTGTTTTCCACAGTGATTGAGCTAATTTACATTTCCACCCACAGTGTGTAAGTGTTCCCTTTTCTCTGCAGCCTCACCAGCATCTGCTGTTTTTGACTTTTTTAATGATAACCACTCTGACTGGTGTGAGATGGTAATCTCATTGTGATTTTGATTTGCATTTCTCTGATTATTAGTGATGCTGAGCAATTTTTCATATGTCTTTTGGTCACTTGTACATCTTTTCTTTTTTTCTTACTTTTTAAATATTCTATAGGTTATTGGAGAACAGGTGGTATTTGGTTACATGAGTAAATTCTTTAGTGGCAATTTGTAAGATGTTGGTGCACCCATAATCCGAGAATTATAATTGCACCAAATTTGAAGTATGTTATCCCTCATCACCTTCCCACCCTTTATCCTTGAATCTTGAAAGTCCATTCTGTCATTCTTATGCCTTTGCATCCTCATAGCTGATCTCCTACTTATGAGTGAGACCATACAATGTCTGGTTCTCTGTTCCTGAGTTATTTCACTTAGAATGATATTCTCCATTCTTACCCAGTTGGCTGCAATTGCCATTAATTCACTCCTTTCTATGGCTGAGTAGTATTCCATCATATATATATATATATAATTTTATTTTATAGTAAACTTTATTTACTAATTTATTGATGGGCATTTGGGTTGTTTCCACATTTTTGCTATTGCAAATTATACTGCTATAATTATGCATGTGCAAGTATCTTTTTTTAATAATGACTTCTTTTAATAATGACTTCTTTTTAATAATGACTTCTTTTCCTATGGATAGAAGCATTGCAATGTAGTGGCATAGCTAGGTCGAATGGTAGTTCTACTTTTAGTTGTTTAAGGAATCTCCACACTGTTTTCCACAGCAGTTGTACTAGTTTCCATTCCCATCAGCAGTGTAGAAGTGTTCTCTGTTCACTGCATCTATATCACCATCTAATATTTTGTAATTTTATGATTATGGTCATCCTTGCTGGGGAAAGGTGATATCACATTGTGATTTTGATTTGCATTGATCATTTTTTGATTTGCATTGCATTTTTTGATTTGCATTGATCATTTTTTTCATATGTTTGTTGGCCATTTGTATATCTTCTTTTGAAAATTGTTTATTCATGTCCTTAGCCCACTTTTTTAATGAAACAGTTTTCAATGAAACAGTTTTTAATGAAACAGTTTCTCTTTTTTCTTGCTAACTTGTTTGAGTTCATTGTAGATTCTGGATATTTGTCCTTTGTCAGATGTATAGATTGTGAAGATTTCTCCCACTCTGTGTGTTGTCTTGTTCACTCTACTAACTGTTCATTTTGCCTTAAATCTCAGGACCTATAGAACAAAAATACAATTTAAAGAAAGACAAAAACTAAGGTATACAGGCAACAAATAGCTTGGTGAACAGAATGGTACTTCACATCTCAATACTAACGTTGAATGTAAGTGGTCTTAATGCTCCATTTAAACGATACAAAATTTCAGAATAGATAAGCATTTACCAACCATCTGCTGCCTTCAAGAGACACACCTAACACATAAGGACTCACACAAACTTAAGGTAAAGGGGTGGAAAAAGAAACATGCAAATAGACAATAAAAGCAGGCAGGAATAGCTATTCTTGTATCAGACAAAACAAACTTTAAAGCAACAGTAGTTAAAAAAGACAAAGGGGAACACTGTGTAATGGTAAAAGGCCTTGTCTAACAGGGAAATATCACAATCCTAAATATATGCACCTAACACTGGGGCTCTCAGATTTATAAAACAATTACTAATAGACCTAATAAGTGAGATAAACAGCAACACAATAATAATGGGGGACTTCAGTACTCCACTGACAGCACTAGACAGGTCAGCAAAGCAAAAAGTCTGCAAAGAAACAATGGATTTATACTATGCCTTGGAACAAATGAACTTACATGTCTTTACAGAACATCCTACCGAACAACCGCAGAATATACATTCTATTAAACAGTGGATGGAACTTTCTCCAAGACAGATCATATTTTAGGTCAATAAATAAAATAAATTTGAAATGATATCAAGCAGTCTCCCAGACCATAGTAGAATAAAACCAGAAATCAACTCCAAAACAACCATTCAAAACCATGTAAATACATGGAAATTAAATAATCTGCTAGTGAGTAAGCAATGGTTCAAAAACAAAATCAAGATGGAAGTTTAAAAATTCTTTTAACTGGGAGCCTAAGTCTCATAGTAGGTCGTTATGAACTTGCTTTTTGTATCTGAGTGCTCCTGTATTGGGTGCATATATATTTAGGAAAGTTAGCTCTTCTTGTTGCATTGATCCCTTTACCATTATGTAATGCCCTTTGTCTCTTTTGATCTTCATTGGTTTACTATGCGGCCATAAAAAAGAATGAGTTAATGTCCTTCACAGGGACATAGATAAAGCTGGAAACCATCATTCTCAGCAAACTGACACAAGAACAGAAAACCAAACACCGCATATTCTCACGCTTAAGTGGGTATTGAACAATGAGAATACATGAACACAGGGAGCGAAACATCACACATCAGGACCTGTCAGGGAATGGGGGGCTAGGGGAGGGTTAGCAGGGAGTAAGGATGATAGGGGAGGTATAGCATTAGGAGGAATGCCTAATGTAGATGAAGGGGTGATGGATGCATAAACCACCATGGCACATATGTACCTATGTAAGAAACCTGCACATTCTGCACATGTACCCCAGAACTTAAAGTATAACTCTTAAAATGTAAATAAAAAATAATTTAACTGAATGGCAATAGTGACACAACCTGGCAAACCTCTGTGATACAACAAAGGCAGTGCTAAGAGGAAAGTTCATAACCCTAAATTACTACATCAAAAAGTCTGAAAGAGTACAGACCATCTAATGTCACACCTCAAAGAACTAGAGAAACAAGAACAAACCAAACCCAAACCCTGCAGAAGAAAGGAAATATCCAAGATCAGAGCAGAAATAAATGAAATTGAAACAAAAAAATGATAGAAAAGATAAATGAAACAAAAACCTGGTTGTTTGAAAAGATAAATAAAATGTTAGACCATTAGCAAGATTAACCAAGAAGAGAGAAAATCCAATTAATTTCACTAAGAAACAAAAGAGGAGATAATTACAACTGACATTGCTGAAATAAAAAAGATCATTCAAGGCTACTATGAACACCTTTATGTGCATAAACTAGAGAAAGTAGAAGAGATGGATAAATTCCTAGAAAGATACAACCCTCCTAACTTAAATCAGGAAAAAATAGATACCCTGAACAGACCAATAACGAGCAGCAAGATTGAAATGGTAACTTAAAAATTACCATGTCAAATGCTTCTTTATATTATACCATCCTGCATCCCTGGTGTGAAACCCACTTGATCCTGTTGGATTATCTTTTTGATATGTTGTTGGATTCGATTAGCAAATATCGTGTTAAGGATTTTAGCATCTATGTTTATCAAGGATATCGGTTTGTAGTTTCCTTTTTTGGTTATGTCCTTTCCTGACTTTGGTATTAGGGTAATACTGGCTTCATAGAATAAATAGGGAGGGTCCCTTTTTCTCTGTCTTCTGGGATAGTGTCAATTGGATTGGTAACAGTTCTTTGAATGCTTGGTAGAATTCTGCTGTGAATCCGTCTGGTCCTGAATTTTTTTGTGTGTGCTGGTAATTCTTAAATTGCCATTTCCATCTTGCTGCTTCTTATTGGTCTGTTCAGGGTATCTAATTCTTCCTGCTTTAATCTATGAGGGCTGTATATTTCCAGGAATTTATTCACCTTTTCTGAGTTTTCTAGTTTATGTGCATAAAGGTGTTCATAGTAGCCTTGAATGATCTTTCTTATTTCAGTAGTGTCAATTGTAATATCTTTTGTTTCTTAGTGAGGTTATTTAGATTTTCTTTCTTCTTTTCTTGGTTAATCTTGCTAAGGTCTATCAATTTTATTTGTCTTTTCCAAGAATCAGCTTTTTGTTTCATTTATCTTTTGTATCTTTTTGTTTGTTTGCTTCGATTTCATTTATGTCTGCTCTGATCTTGTTTAGTTCCTTTCTTCTGCTGGTCTTGGATTTGGTTTGTTCTTGGTTCTCTAGTTCCTTGAAATGTGTCCCTAGAATGTCAGTTTCTGCTTTTACAGTCTTTTTGATGTAGGCATTTAGGGCTATGAACTTTCCTCTTAGTAACACCTTTGCTGTATCCCAGAGGTGTGGGTAGGTTGTGTCATTACTGTCATTCAATTAGAAGAATTTTTTAATTTCCATCTTGATTTTGTTTTTGACCCAATGCTTATTCAGGAGCAGGTTATTTAATTTCCACATATTTGCATGGTTTTGAATGTTTGTTTTGGAGTTGATTTCCAGTTTTATTCCACTGTGGGCTGGGAGAATGCTTGATATAATTTCAAATTTCTTGAGGCTTGTTTTGTGGCCTATCATATGGTCTATTTGAAGAAAGTTCCATGCACTGTTGAATAGAATGTGTATGCTGCAGTTGTTGGATGAAATGTTCTGTATATATCTGATAAGTCCATTTGTTCCAAGGCATAGTTTAAATCCATTGTTTCTTTGTTCACTTTCTGTCTTCATAACCTGTCTAGTGCTGTCAGTGGAGTATTGAAGTCCCTTACTTTTATTGTGTTGCTGTCTAATTTCTTACATCTATTAGTAATTGTTTTATAAATTTGGGAGCTCCAGGGTTAGTTGCATATGTGTTTAAGATTGTGTTATTTTCCAGTTGGAGAAGGCCTTTTACCATTATATAATTTTCCTCTTAGCCTCTTTTAACCACTGTTGCTTTAAAGGTTGTCTTGTCTGATATAAAGAATTGCTACCTCTGCTTGCTTTTGGTGTCCATTTTCATGAAATGACTTTTTTCTCTTCTTTACTTTAAGTTTATGTGAGTCTTTGTGTGTTAGATGAGCCTCCTGTAGGCAGCAGATAGTTGGTTTGTGAGTACTTATTCATTCTGCAGTTTTGGGTCTTTTATGTGGAGCATTTAGGATATTTGCATTCAACGCTAGTATCGAAATGTGAGGTACTGTTGCATTCATCATACTATTTGTTTCCTGTGTACCTTGTTTTGTTTACCTCAATCTCCCAAATAGATGGAACCACAGGCACACACCATTATGCCTGGCTTTCTTATTTATTTATTTATTTAGAGACAAGTTTTTGTCATGTTGCCCTCTAGTCTCAAACTCCTGAGCTCAAGCCATCTGCCTGCCTCAGCCTCCCAAGTTTATGGAATTACTGGCCTGAGCCACTGCACTTAGTCAGCAATTGTTTTCTATGCTTCTGCTTTATGGAAGAGATTGGGAAGGATTACCATCAATTGCCTTAAGAGTGGGAAGAATTTGCAAGTGAAATCCATGTGGTCCTGATGCTTTATTTTTTTTTAAGATTATTAATTATATATTCAATAGGTATAGACTTATGTAAATGATCTACACTTTTTTTCCGTTTATGTGAGTTTTGGTAGTTTGTGTCTTTCAAGGTATCATTTTATCTAAGTTATCAGATATGTACATAGAAATATTCATAATATTCACTTATTATCTTGTTAAAATTTATGGGATTAGTAGTGATGACCTCTCTTTCACTTCTCATATACGTAACTTGTGTCTTTTGTCTTTTTTTCTTGGTTTAATTGGGTAACATTTATGAATTTTCTTTCTTTCCATAAAACTAGATTTTGATGTTCTTATTTTCTCTACTGGTTTCCTTCTTCAAGGAAGTCTTGCTGAAATTCTCATTGAAGTGTTTTCTAAGTATTATTATTGCTTTTCTTCTGCCTTATTTAGGGTTAAATTGTTCTTTTTAATTAATTGTTGAAGCTTAGATTACTGATTTTATCCACTTTTCTAATATATGTATTCAATGCTATATATTTACTCAAAGAACTGCTTCAGTCATTTTCCCACATTAAGTTGTATTTTCATTCATTTTCAAAATATTTTTTAAAATCTTTCTGGAGACTTTTTCTTTGACTTGTCTATTACTTAGAAGTATGTTTTTTGATCTCCAAATACTTATAGATTTTCTAGCTATCTCTTATTTTCTAGTTTACTTTTGTTGAAGTTTGAAAATATTGTATAATTTTTTTATTTTTTAGAGTTTGCAATATAATGTTTTCTTTCTCTTTCTTTCTTTCTTTCTTTCTTTCTTTCTTTCTTTCTTTCTTTCTTTCTTTCATTTTTGATAAAGTCTTGCTTTGTTGAAAGGCTGGAGTGCAGTGGCGTGATCTTGGCTCACTGCAACCTCCACCTCCTGGTTCAAGCAATTCCCCTGCCTCGGCCTCCCAAGTAGCTGGGACTACAGGTGCACACCACCACACCCAGCTAATTTTTTGTATTTCAGTAGAGATGGGGTTTCACCATGTTGGCCAGGATGGTCTCAATCTCCTGCCCTCATGATCCACACACCTCAGCCTCCCAAAGTGCTGACCAACACACTGAGCCTGCAATATAAATTTTTAACTAGTCTAAGTGTATCATCAAATAACACCATACGCCTTCATATGTAGTGTTGATACTTCATAAAAAAGCATACCTAATATCTCACTCCTATCACTTGTGATATTACTAGAATTCATTTTATTTATTTATAAGCTATATATAATGACCCAATATACAGTCAGTTTATTACTTTAATCAGTTATCAATTAAGAATGAGAAAAATGAAATATATTATTTATCTTTATTCTGTATTTGATGCATTTTTTAAACGTAGATCTGAGTTTCTGACCTGTGTCATTGTCATTTTATTGTCCTTGAAAAATTCTTTAATATTTCTTGCAGTACTAGTCTACTGATGATGACTTTCATCAGTTTTTATATTGTTGAGAATATTTATTTCTCTTTCTGTTTTGAAGTTTATTTCTCCTCTTCAGAGTGTAGATTTCTTTCTAGGATACACTCTTCAGAGTGTAGATTTCTTTCTAGGATAACATGTTGTTTCAACATGTTAAATATTTCACTTAATTCTTCTTGCATGCCTTATTTCTGTTGAGAATTGTCTACAATATTTATTCTTGTTCCTTAGTAGATATGGGATTTCATCTTTTGGCTTTTTTGTGTTTTTATTTTTCTTCAGCTTGAATGTAATAGATGCTTAAGTGTAGAATTTTTGCTATTTATTCTGCTTGGTGTTCTCTGAATTTCTGAATCTGAGGTTTGACATCTGTCAAAATTTTGGAAAATTTTTGGCCATTACTTGTAGTATTTTTTCTGCTCTTTTCTTTCTTTATTCTCTGTCTGGATTTCCAATTAAACATAAGTTAACACCACTTAAAATAGTTTCACAATGTTTCAATGTTCTGTACTATTTTTGTCATCCTTTTTGTCTTTTCATGTTCATTTGCTAAGTGTCTATTAACATATTTTCAAGCACATTGATTCTTTCCTAGGATGTTTCTGGTCTATTGATGATCCTTCCAAAGTCATTCATTTCTGTAACAGCATTTGTGACTTCATGTGGAACTTTTGATTCTTAGAGTCTCTATGTTTCTGCTTACATAAACCATCTGCTTTTGCATATTTATTTTTCTGTTTGATTACATTTACAATGTAATAGCTGTTTTACATTCCTTGTTTGGTAGTTCCAAAATCTGTATAGCATGAAGAATAGTATGTTTCTGATGCTTGCTTTGTCTCTTCAGAGTGTCGATTTTCTTGCTTTTTGTCTGCATTGTAATTTCTTACTGAAATCTGAGCATCATGTTGGGAGTGATGGAAACAAGAAAATAGGCCTTTAGTGTGAGGTTTTATGTTAATCTTGCTAGGAGTTGGGCTGTGTTTAACATTTGCTGTTGCTGTAGATGTCAGAGGCTTCAAATTCCTTTGTTGTCCTCATTTTTCTAGCTGTAGCTCTTTAAGCTGTAATTATTCAAGAGACTTGTTGTCATAGTAGTAAGGTGCAGAAGAAAGCATATCTTCCACAATTGTGTGATTAAATCTTGGTCTTGTATTGGCCCTTGTCCCTAGTGTGTAAATTTCCAGAGTTTTTCTTTCACCTTCTCCTGTCCTTCTCATTTAGGAGAGACATGAAAGTTGCAGAGGGCTGGAATTGGGCAAAGGCTATTTACCCAAGTGGGATTAGGCTTTGCTCAAGTCTTTTCCACTGGAAAGTAAACCTTTGTTATGTAGAATGTACTTCAGTGTTTAAAAGCACTTGAGAGTTTTTTCTGGGCCCTTTATTGGAAAATATGCTTGTGTTCTGTAAGGTAAAATCCACAAATGTGTGGAGACTGTTAAGACTGTGGCTGTCAGAAGTTTCAAACTCATGTGCTAACTCACATTCAGACACAACGAATTTAACAAAATTAAATTACTATTTAATTGTTCATAACAGTTTATGTGTCTAGTGGCAGTGCTTCAGGTAAGCAGATTTCGACCGTGGCTCTCTGAAATCTCTTCTTTCTCCAGATTTTGGGTGACAATTTACCCTGTAAACAACTTCAGTTCTCTGACAAGAGCAAGGAAAGTAGCTGAATTTAGTTTGCTCAGCTTTTTCATTTTTTGGAATACTATCTTCTAACCTCTATATGAGAAAGCTAAAATAAGAATTTCCTGCTCATACATTTTTAATTATTTTTAAATATTTGGCATTAATCTTCTAAATAAATAACATTTCTTAATGTCACCCAATTAGGAGTCCTTAATGTGTCCTGATCAAAAGGATTAACTTTGTACTCAGACTTCAGATGTAAATCATGACTTCCACACCAGCTAGCTATCTAGCCTTAGGAAGGTGATTTCACTTCTTCAGGTTCAACTCTCCAATCTGTGAAGTGAGTATAAGTTACTGACTAGTGACATTATAGGAACATTTTTTAAAGTAATCCATTTGAGTTATCTGAAATATAGTAAACTAAGCACTAAATAAATATCAGCTATTAATATTTACCATTATAACTAGTTTCATTATTACTATCACCCTATTAGAGCCACATTGGCACCTTGTTTCTTGAGCATGTCAGGAACTTCCCATTTAGCCCTTTAGACTTTGAAGTTCCTGTTTCTTCTACCTAAAGTGCTCTTCAGAAGTTAACTGCATGAATAACTTCCTCATCTCCTTCAAGTCGTATTCTAGTCTTGTTCAAATGTCATATTCTCACTGATGCCCACCCTGACTGCCATATTTGTAATTGCAACATCCATCATTCTTTATTGTACATTTGATATCCCTTGTCTTGCTTTATTTTTGATTAGCATTTTTTTCTAACATTGCATTTTAAATACACACACACACACACACACACACACATATATTTTAGCTCTGTGGCCAGGTTGGAGAGCAGTGACATAATCTCGGTTCACTTCAACCTCCTTCTTCCAAGTTCAAGCGATTCTCCTGCCTCAGCCTCCAGAGTAGCTGGGACTGCAGGCACATGCCACCACGCCAAGCTAATTTTTGTATTTTTAGAAGAGATGGTGTTTCACCATGTTGGTCAGAATGATCTCAATGTCTTGACCTTGTGATCTGTAGATCTTGGCCTCTCAAAATGCTGGGATTACATGTGTTAGCCACTGCCCTCAGCCTGGTATTTATTTATTTTTATTATTGTTTTTATTGTCTTTCTCTTTCCTCTCTATTTAAACTATATAAGCACAGGTTTTTGTATTTTATCTAAGCATCTCCAAATATTGTCCAGAACTATATGTGAATTATCATATGTGGTAGATACCTTCTGGTTGGAAATTTGAATTCTGCTGAACAACACCTACATAAGAAAGAAACATTTATTTACAGGTTGTGGGCATGTGATAGTTTATTAATTTCCCTGAACTGTCATTTAAAAATACTAAAAAGTTGAGTGTTTAAAACAATTGCAATTTGTTTTCTCATGTATTCTCTTGATGCTCCAATTCCCAAATCAAGGATTGGCAGGATCATACTTCACCAAAGTCTCTGGGAAAGAATATTTTCTTACCTCTTCTAGCTTCTGATGGTCCCAGGTATTCTTTGGTTTGGAGCTGCATTACTGAAATCTCTGTATGTGCCTTCATATGGCTTTCTCCTCTGTGTTCACGTTGTCTTCTCTTCTCTCTTTTTTTTTTTTTGAGATTGAGTCTTGATCTGTCCTCCAGGGTGGCATGCAGTGGTGCCATCCTGGCTCACTGCAACCTCCCTCCTGGGTTCAAGCAATTCTCCTGCCTCAACCTACTTACTGAGTAGCTGGGAATATAGGTGCACACCAGATGACCTGGTTAATTTTTTTTGTAGTTTTAGGAGAGACAGGGTTTCATCATGTTTGTCAAGCTATTCTCAAACTCCTGACCTCATGATCTGCCTGACTTGGCCTCCTAAAGTACTGGAATTACAGTGATGAGCCACCAAACCTGATCTCTTCTGTCCTTTATAAGGATATTTGATCATTATATTTAGGATTCACTAAGGTAATCCCAGATGATCTCGATTCGTGATCTTTAACTTAATTGCCTGTACAAAGACTTTTTACCAAACAAGGTGACATTCACAGGTCCTGGGTTGGTATGTCTTTTGGAGAGGTCACCTTTAAATCTATTGAAGACAGTATATTTGGCATCGTTTAAACATTTGGTAAATTGTGTCTAGATTTATCTGAAATAATTATGCTGCTACTCAGTCTTGTCTCTGCATAAGCAGCATGAACATCATCCAGGAACATTTTAGAAATGTAGAATCTCAGGTCCCACACTCACGTAACTGAATTAAATATGCATTTTAACAAGATCTTAAGTTGTTTCATATGCACATTAAAGTTTGAAAAGTCTTGAAGTAGAAATACAGTGGAGCAGAAACTAGATAATGCAGAAAAATTAAAGAATTATAAAATTAGAAACCAAAAGACAAGTGTTAAAAACTTTTATGAAAATAGGTGATAGGAAATTTACAAAAATTGAAAAAGCAAAGAAGGGTGAGTAGTTTAATGTATCCAGGAAATACAACTCAGAAAATCTATAGGGAAAGAAAAGCTTGATCGTTATATCAAGTGAGTTATACAGCAACAGGAAGAAAATCACCCTATAAATATAGCCGTACACTGCTAGGATTAGCTATATCTGTCTTCTTTAAATCCAGATAGATCTGGAATACATAAGACTCACTTGGAGGTTTTGTTAAAATCATATTTCTGTGTATACCCTCAGATTTTCTGATTTAGTAGGTGTGAGAAAGTCCCCAGAGGTTTCATTTCCAATATGTTCCTATGTAAGCCTGATGCTAGTGGTCCAGGGACCACACTTAGAGGACAGATTCCTTACAATTATACAGAGCATTTATCTAGACATGCTAATAAACAAGAAAAAAAAAGCTTAAGTTTCTTGAATTACAATTTTCCTTAAGAACTCCCTTCTCAGATTTAACAGGGTAGATATTATTTTTTTCTGCTTTTAAGAAAAATAGGTGAAGCTGGGTGCAGTGGCTCACGCCTGTAATCCCAGCTCTTTGGGAGGCTGAGGCAGGCAGATCGGGCGGATCACGAGGTCAGGGGTTCGAGACCAGCCTGACCAGCATGGTGAAACCCCATCTCTACTTAAAAATACAAAAATTAGCCGGACGTGGTGGTGCAAACCTGTAATCCCAGCTACTTGAGAGGCTGAAGCAGGAGAATTCCTTGAACTCAGGAGACAGAGGTTGCAGTGAGCCGAGAGTACGCCACTGCACTCCAGCCTGGGCAGCAGAGCAATACTCCATCTCAAAAAAAAAAAAAAAAAATAGGTGATAGTAGAAATGAAAGCAAACTTCAGATGTGAAAGATCTGTATCTATGTAGTCATAACATTCTTAAGAAATCTTAAGATTTCTAATAGTTGAACAGTGCTTCTGTCTCACTTACAAATGGTATAACGTCTTAGTACTGCATATGCTTAATTGGTAATGTCAGATATTTATGTCTAGAGTTGTAGTTTTGGAATATGCTTGATAAATGGATGTTACCGAATGCAATCTTAAACCACGTACTGTACTTTAGTTGGGAATAGCAGACTACTCGAGCCCTCATAGTCATTTTCTAAATATTTCAGAGTTTCCCTCAAGAATATCACCAAAGTAAAAGTAAGGAGATCTCAAGGGGAAAAAGAAGTATAGTCACTTTATTATTTTTGTCAAAGTATTTGAATTGTTTTGAAATTTAAAAATACAAAGCTTTCAAAAAGATTTTAACCTCCTTTTAGTAATATATAGTTTAAAGGTGAAAACTAGAAGCCATTAGCAATTGAACTAAGGAAAGATGTACAAATATTTGAGGAGTTTGAGATTTTGACATTTATTTGAATGTGAGGCAAGGATTAAAGAAAAATATTGGGTTAGTAAGTTTCTAAGTCAAGGACTTTGTCTTCTCTGAGACACCCAGGAAGTAAGTCTGTTATAAGAAATTATTAATCTAACCAAGAGAGAGATGCTTATTATAACAATAGTGAGGATTTTTAGCATTTGCACATATCATCTACAATTCTGTAGAGGATCAACAAGCTGCACTAGGACTTTGAAAATGTTTAATCACCGCTGAACCAAACAAACGTAGAAGATACATTTATACTAAAGGGAGTTAAAAAACATCCACTCTGGTTTCCTGGGATATTTATAGTCAGATGAATAATTATTTTTTGTATCCATCACTACTGACTTTAGAAGGCAATTAATAAATGGTATTGAATAAATAAGTAGGCAACCCTGAGCAACTTAGAATAGAACAGCGAGTTCTCTAGAGCACTGGAGGAAGGAAAATACTTATAACTTCTGCTGGCAGAAATTTCAAACTCTTATCCATTCATAGCCGTTTCCTCTCATGCCTTTATTTCTCTTTATGGGGAATCAGTAATAGAAATATTGACATTTAATGTATTTTTCAGAATGCATACAATTTTAGTCAAATAAAAAATGTGTGCTTATTTAATTTGGATATAAACATTTCATCAACATTTTAAAAAACTGATTTAATTATATTTCTCTTGGGAATATAATTATTTATGGTTTGATAGGTGTTACTAACTGATCATCACAATCAGAAATGATGAGCAAACAATATTTTTTCAAGCCAGAAAAAATAACAGGAGAAATTTTCATGATATAAATGTAGATATTATTTAATATAGAGTCACACTGTTTAATATACAGAAATATTTCCCAGAAAGTATCACCATCATTAAGTAATGCATATTGTATATTAATATATGATATATATCACCCTACAATTTGTGTATTCTTAGGCTAAAGGGTTACTTTTATTTTTACAAAAGTACTAAAAACCATGCTACAGTCTAACATTTCACTGAATCTGAGTTCTACTAAAATGGATAAAGATCTTTTCTAAAAGAAGAAATTAATTTACTCATTGTATTGTTAGTGACTAAAAAGATAAATGTTAAGTATATTAAAGTCTTTAAATAGAACAGAAGTTGCATTGTTATATTTGTATGAAATTCTATTGAGTTATCAAATGCTGAGAAAGAAATTATATGTTTATGTATTTTATTTTCACTGATGAGGAGACATTAGTATTACTAGTCTTATAATGTCTGCTCTTTTCAGATAGATGTCCAACTTAGCACAGTCTTTACCTTGAATATTTTGAAAAAAATAGTCTACATTAAATATGTGTATCAGACCTAAATCGGAAGCAAAGAAAAGATTTTAGCATTCACTCTAATCATATTACTATTCCAGTCCTATAAAAATAGAATGCTCGAAAATAAAATTGCAGGACGCAAACCTCAGTGTCAACTTGTCACCATGTTACAGTTAAAGTAGTTATTAAAATAATTATGCTATCAACTTGTGAAGTTTGGATGCACCAAATTTAGCAACCTGGTTTAATTGTTCACCATTTTCTTTTGATTGAAAGAAGGAAATGAAAGGGGGTGAAGGGATAGATGAAGCTACATGTTGAAAGATATTAATACATGTAAAGTTTTTCTATCAAAATACAATGAAAAATAATTCTCAGCATGAATAGTGAATAAATGAAGGCTGGTTGTTGAACTAGGGTTGTTTTTATTTTCCACTCTCAAAATCAGGAATAAAGCACCTGTCTAATCACCCACAGTGATGGAAGAAAAAGTGAGAAAATGCTGTTATAAAATAATTCAAGAAAGCAAATTTGGCCTTCAATAATATTTCTACTTTTTGACATTAAACAGAGCAAGTCCCATAGAGTCTTTGTTTTTCGCCCAATTGGTTTGAATTACAGACTGATGAAAAAGTCTGCCATTGTGAAATCTAATGTGTACTATTTATAATTAAGTTTCCAATATATCAGTATAGCCTAGGAAAAACACTTATTAAAGCATTCATTTTTTTAGCTGCTTCTTTGCCCTTGCATATTTGTACAAAGAACAATATTATTTAGTGAAAGAGCAAGAAATAGACTTGCACTTAATATTCTATTTAGAATACAAATGAAATTTGAATTATTGTTTGATTCTAAACTATATCATACTAGAGGCATTTTTATCATTTAATTTATTTATATTTTAAACATGTATTTTCTTTAAATCACAAAATTAGCAAGAAAAAGGTAATATTTCTTAACTTTATGGGATGAGTCAAATTCAAAATTTATGATTACTGATAATATGAGACTGTTAGTTCAGTATAGAATTCTATACTTTTCATTTATTTAAATACTACAAAAAAATTAAAAATATGACTGAACAAATATAAGCATATATCATATACATTATTATAATTTTTATTTTCTATATTTCTCATTTTATCTCACAGGTTTAATTTTGATTTGATAGTGTATTTTTGCAATCATATAAATAGATGTTTTCCTATGTTTTGAAAGTCAAAACTTTTTAAAAAATACAATTTATTTTATGTCTAATTTTCAGTGGATGGAAGATTGGATTGATTTGTGCACAAATTCATGAATTTTGGCAGAAGTGATGCAAAATAATTACATTTTGATCAGATATATGTGTATATCTATATATACATGCAAATATATACATACATATACACACACATATACATACATATTTTATATGTATATATGGCATATATACATATAAATAAAAGTTAAGAAAATCAGAGTATTATTTTGTATGTATGTGACATATATACACACATATGTACATACATATACATATATGTATATGTGTGTGTATACATGTGTATATATACATGTGTATACATGTGTGTATATGTGTATGTATGAGTACCTATGTGTATATGTATACATATATACATGACATATATACACATATACATGGCATATATACATATATGTATATATACATATATATGTGTATGTATGTGTATATGACATATATATACATATGTATATATGTATACATACATATACACACAAAATAATACTCTTTTAACTTTTATTTTTTAAGATATTATAAAATATTAACTTAGCTCCTTTTTATAAACCCAATCTTAATGCAATCAAAGATCTAACTTAAAGTTTTCACAGCTACACCAAAATCAATAATTGAAATAATTTATTACTGAAAGAATATCGGTTAGGCAATGTTTGGGAAAAACACTTTGAAAAATGGGATATGTTGTACTATGTATAGTATAATGGATATAATTTTATAAAAACCCAATGTAGGGTATTAATTTGGTTATAAAGTACTGTAATAGTTCTTTCTCTCAGGTAGGTAAATGATAAAAGTATTATTTTTATTTTACTTTGAAAATAGTTTTTATATAATATGTACATAAGTAGAAGTGACTCAACAAAAGAAAGAATTAGTAGGAGAAAGTGAATGGAGGAAAGAAAACATGTACTTAATATCTACTGATACAATTCGATTTTAAGTAATACAGGATAAAAAATAAAATACTCTGGATTGCCTAGGAGGCACAAAGATTTAAAATCCAGAAAATATTTGCATGTGTATTTAGAAAATTTGCTTTTTCTGGTTATATTTATTTAGTCATTGAAAAGAGACAGTTGAAGCATTTTACAAGTTGTTAGGAGCTAGCCATCTAATTTATTTTGATATGTCAATATTTAACTTATAAATATTATATGAGAACCTATATATGCGTTCATTTACTATATATACTATATATTCAATGGTAAAATAGTCAGTATGAGTGTTGGCTTTTCAAGGTGGAGGTTAAAAGTGCTACAAACAAATTATCCCTGTGTGTCTACATATGCATGTATAAATGCATATTTATATGTTTATATATGTATTTATATATATATATATATATATAGTAATCTCTTCAAATATTATCAATACCTTGACTTTCCAGATACTTTCTCATATATTTTGCTTTATAAACATCAAGAATATAATATAAATCTTTGATATTCCAAACACCATAGCAAAATGTAAACATTTTGATTTATTATAACTCTCTAATTAAAGGCCCCAATGAATTCAAATAGCAAAATGGACTAGGCAATTAATTCTCAATAAATGTTTGACTTGAGCCATTTGTTAAGTACAACACTTAACAATATGTTGTTAAGTACAACATATTGTTGTACTTAACAATATGTTGTACTTAATAATATGTTGTTAAGTACAACATATTATGAACGGACAAACTATCACCCATGGGCTAAATCCGGTCTGCAATTCTGATGAATACATTTTATCAAAGCACAGCCATACCTGTTTGTCTATGTACTGTCTATGACTGGCTTTTTCTGTCACTATCAGAGTTGAGGAGTTGGAACAAATGCCTTATGGTCTGCCAAGACTAAAATATTTGCAATTTTTATAGAGAATTTGCAAACGCCTGCTATAGGTGATTATCATATCTGGTTGTAAGAATTCATCTGAATCTTAGATTATTAACAAATCAATTATATATGTTCACAGCTGTTTCTGGCACCAGTGCACACATTTGCATACATAATTATGTACTCATTTTTTTAGATTTACTTTCAGTCTGAGTCATAATTGATTTTTTCTTATTATAATTATGTTTCTTAAACATTTTTATTTTCATAAAATTAATCAAATATACTAAAAACCATTCTACTATATGGATTTCCACCAGAATAAGAGTGTAGAAATGGGTTTAAATAAAAAAAACTCTTAAAATGTGTCTTTATATGTATAACAAATTTTCATTGAGTGTCAAATGCTATATAGTACTTTCTTTACAAATAACTCCACACTCAACATTAATTTTTACAGACTCAAAGTGAGAGTAATAATACGATACTGGATGTTCAGATGAATTTCTAAATGACAGGCACTGAGATGTTTCAAATTTGCAGTAAAAATCTGCTTGCACATTTGTCAGATGTTCCACTTTGGGGATGGCACACTATGAAGGTGGCAAATTATGTTTACAATTAAATGCTAGGATTCAGCCAAGCCCATCAGGTATAAAACATCAAAATCATTGACAAGGAAATGACACATAAGCACCAGCTGTACTGCATACCAATGGCATGCTCTATAGTGTCAGTAGCCTTGCACAGTAATTTACTTTCTAAGTCATTCACAGATAAAACCACCTTTTTAATTCACAAGTAAATTGAAGCAAGAACAACTGATAACCTATTTTCAATTTTATCCTATACTGGTCAAACATATATTGCTAAGATTATTAGTATCATGGTCTTCTACATACCTAGGGTACAACTAACTTTGTTTTCTTTCATTAAAATATACAAAGCTTAAAAATGCATGCAGTATATCACCAGCATTGAGACAGAATTTAATTATTGAAACCTAGTGTGGTGGCACATGCCTACAGTCCTAGCTACTGAGGAGGCTGAGGCAAGAAAATCCCTTAAGGCCAAGAGTTTGAGACTGCAGCATGTAATAATGACACCTGTGAATAATAACTGAACTCCTTCTGGGCAACGTAGTGAGATTCTATCTCTAAAAAAGTAATGATAATAAAATAAATTATCAACATTTAGTGAAAATGACTCTATATAGGATTGCGGCCTCCATCATAATAAATATTTTAACATTTTAAAATTTACGTCATGGCAGTTAAAAATTTATTTTAGGAATTTGCTTCCTAGCTTTGCATATTAATTCAACAGAGAACTAGCATTGCAAAAAAGTTTCTATTATTTTAGAAAAGGTGAGAACACAATCTCCCGTCACGGGGGAATCATTCAAACATGGACAAAGTTATAAGTCACTTATTGTAGTTTGACTCATCTATGACTTATACAAATATCTAAATAACATACTAATCAAAACTCTGAATTCCAGCAGTGCTAGTGGCAAACTATAATCAGTTTTGTTAAGTGTATATTCAGGAAACCTCTTCTATATTCACTTTCTTGTAGATTTGAATATTAGTTAATATTAGTTGAATATTAGTTGAAGTCCCTTCAAGCTTCATAATATCTCTGAGAACAGCTAATACACAACTAAAATAAAAAATAGCAGTGTCATTTCTAGTCCTGCTGTGTCTAGTTCGCCAACCACACACTGTCCATGTTGGGATTATCTGTGAAATCTGGTCAGAGTCCCCGAGGGAAAAATGTAGCAGGAAACCTTTGAGTAAGGAGAAAGAGCTCAAGGAAAGCAGAAAGCAATTCTTTACATTTTCTTTCTCTTCCCTCTTAATAGTTTCGCTAAGGTAAAGATTTAAAAAAACACAATGGAATAAAGAAGCTTTTATTTCTCCCCTCTTCTCTGACAGCTCTCTATGTCAGATTTGACCTTGAAAGATCACTTGGGAAAGTGAGAAGGAGGAAGGATCCTTTTTTAGGAAAGTACATAGGCAATGGCCAGTGAAGTCTTCAGTTAAAGTAGAAAAAGGGCACAAAATTCCTATCAGTATTATCCAAAATAGAGGTGTGCAGGCTCTACCTGCTGGGAGGTAGGTAGTTGTTGGCATTGGAAAATGGTTTTCTTTCTAGGAAAAAGAGCTAAAACATTAAACTATTGTTATTGATTGTGAGGCTGTTGCCCTGACTGTCTTTGGAGTTATTTACCTGATGAAATACGGTTTCTCCCACTCTCATGAAATGTAAGCAGCATGGATTTATTATGTTTGATAACACTGCCAAGAGTAAAGAGTACATAAAAATAAATAAATAATAAATAATAACTAGTGAAAAACAAGGCACTAGTACTTAACTCAAACAGTTCCACCTCACTGGTAGTGCATAACACTAAAAAAATACCAAAATAAATATTCAGTCATATAAGCTGCTCATTTGTATCATAGTGAGGTGAATACTATCTGTGAAACTCCATGGAATATCCAGATGTCTGAGAGTCGGCTTTGAGTGGAGTAATGTCAGAAGTTACATTATTGTTGAATTTTATTATATTTAATTGTTCATTTTAACCAGAAAACTATTTGTTCATACAAAGTAGTTTAAAATTGCATTTCATAGATTATAGGTTACTCTGGTAGACACTATGAGAATTATAAAAAATGTATAAAACTGGTCTCTAACCTCAAGGAATTTATAATCTATTTGAAGACGTAATATATGCTATTCATGTGAAGGTAGCCAATAAGAGAAAACCTGTTAGCAAAATTGTCAGGTGCTCATTTCTGAATGGTGAGCTGAGGAAATTGAGGGAGAATTAAGATTTCAGCCTGATACTGAAAATTTGGCAGGATTTAAAGTAATAGGAAATAGGACGTTTCTAGAAAGAAAAACACGGTAACAAATATTAGTTGAGACTCTTGTCACCTTGTAGAAGATTTTGCCTGAGTTAAGAGTTTTTAAGTAACAGTACCAAGGGCAGAATTTAAGGACAGGACATGGATTCTTTCTATTCTGATTAAAGCAGAAATTTAAGAATTGAATGAAAGTATGTAGTTTTGCTATGTCATTTATTCACAATTTTATTTAACCATCTGCCCAGGGTTTTTAAAGCAAAATTTAATATGATATGACACCTGACTGCCACTACAGGTCTATTCTATCTTCTGAAATCCTTAACTCACCTCTGTGACAACCATTTAAAATACATTATGGTTCCCCAAACATACCTTGTTCTTCTTTCCTCATATACCTTTCTTTAGGCCTCTACTATTTTTTTTTTTTCATCAAGAATCAGCTCTTCTTTGATTATCTCTCTTCTAGGATGCCTTCAGTATATTCTTCAGGGTTTTTACCTCTATGTGCTTGAAACACTTAATATATACTTTATGGCATGTTTGTTAACTGCAACTATTGGTTAAGCTCAATGAGAAAGGTAGCTTTTTTTCTTTTTTGTCTTGTCTACTACTCTGTTCCCAGCAACTAAAATAGTACCAAAACATAAATGGTTCTCAAAAGAATATGTATTGACTGAAGACTGGCTTCCCTGAGGATAGGAAATTTGTGTTATTAATCTTTTGAAAGGTAGAAACTACAATACATTTCCTGATATTTACATGTTTGAGATAGTTTCATTATATATCAATATATTGCTACTAAGCGAATCGTTCATTGTGAAGATAAATGCCAAACCTGAATTATTTAAAAGTACAAAACTAATATGTTGATTAAAAAAGTCACTAGCCTGAGAATTTCATTGTGATTTCTGGTACTATTTTGATTCAAAATTGCTTTATTGCTCTCAATAAGTTTGAGAAGTTATTTAAACGTCAGTTTTCTCATTTGTTAAATTAAGGAGCTGGACACTGTACAACTCTATTACTTGTTAGGAGCTATTTTTACATATTCACCCAATATATTCTTCAGTAAAACCTCTGCTTCAAAGGTTGCTGCTTTGCTCCACAAACACGTAATTTAACACCTAATTGTCTCCACATTATAGGAAATGAGAAAGTTGTCATGGAAAGGTCATTGAGAAGAATTTATTCAGCACAGCATGCCACTTTCTGGCTTTCATGAGCTGCCTGGGATATAATCACTTGTCTGGTAGCTGAGAGGCCTTTCTAAACCTGAGTAGATTTTCCTGACCTACTTAAAATCCACTTATATTTCTGGCATCTTTTTAAAACATGGGGACTTAATTTGACATATGTAAATGAGTTCTCTCGGTCACCTGGGTAGTTGCTCTTGCATATCTGTTGGGTTAATAGGCATAGTTTTAAGCATTTCCTTTGTTTAGGCAGAATTTTAAGTATAGGGGAAACTCTGGTCTATGAAGGGCCTGACTTTTTTAAATATCTGTAGCCCTTGTCTGCATCAGATTGTTACCATCAGGAACAGACATTGCTAGCCTCAACTCTGATTTTTGCTTTGGGATTTACAAGAATATCTTTGTTATAGAAAATCAGAATTATGCTCGAGGAAGAAATTATCCAATCAAAACAATGCAAAATTTACAAATATTTTAGCATGAATGTTAGTGCTCTGGTGAGTAATTAACATTTGCTAGAATTTGAAAGTCAGTGAGTGATATGGTAAAGTTAGTGTAAGAAGTTCAGAAATCCACATTATCCACTGATCAAGTTATCATTCACATGACCTGTTTTTCAGTACTGATAGATGCTGTTAAAAAATAAGCTAACAAAATAATTACCAAATTCATATTGTTTTGCCACCCAATGTTTTTCAAATAATACATACTAAAAATAAACCCCTCACGTGGAGTTATTATTCTTAACCTGTTTTTTTTTTAAATGTCAGACTTTATGAGAAAAAATAAATTATATGAGGGCACTGTGCTATCCTCATAATTGTCTGTGCTTTTATATCTGTTAAACATAAATTCACATTTATGGGAATTTATATATATATATATATATATATAGCTACTTGAGTTTATTTTTATGATTAATATTTTAAAAAATATTTCTAAAATAGAGAAAGGTTGTAAAATCAATATATATGCTGGTCTTATTATTTAATAACTATAAAGCAGTTATTAATTTAATTATGTCTTTTAAATTTGCTAATGTACAGATTCATAGGATATAATAAATTTGCTCCTGGTTAGAATTCATAAGGAGTACTGTTATATAAAATGAATATACTAACCTTAAAAATAATCTCAATGTGTAATACAGATAGTTAACATCTTACAATTAATGAAATGCTGTCACATTGACTTAACCAAGATAAGGAAATGAGATCTGGGTGCATGTAAAAAAAGGCCACAAACAATTTGATTTGGTTTTTGTATTTGTGTTGCTGTGGCATGTTAGTTTGTGATCTCTTGTCAATTTTTCTTATTTTGATACATATAAACACCAAGTGCCTTAAATCTCTAAAATGTCATTTAAAAATATACAAGTACGGTATATAAGCTGCCATTTGACAAATGCATTGTGAACATAGAGCCAGGAACATAACATCTTTGACCATCCCATTTTCCTCACTGCTGATTCTAGTTTCCCTCAGGCAATAAAAGATTCTAGAGATTCCTTAATGGAATACAACTTTAAGCTACAACTTTATTAGCTTAAACAAAGAACATGGCAATTGTTCCCAGATGGATTCAGTAAGCCACTAGGCAGCAATGGTACCTAATTTCCCCAGTGACTGATATCTCTTTTAGCACCTACTTGCCTTGCTCTCCATCTTACCTAATTCTCACCTTTGGAATACAGTTTTATCTTTGGAGGGGCATATTAGAAACATAGTTTTATCCTTTAAGGGGCTGTGTCTATCATTTGGCACTTTCTCCATTAGAGAACTTCAAGATTTAAAGAAAGTAGTTTGTATTTCTAAGTAATGGTAAGATTGTGGAAGTTCCAACTCTTAAGCTCAGGGATTTCTCCCTTTCTGGGTATTTATTTTTACAATTATTCAATGTTCAATGTTCATTTTTATCTTCTTCATTACTTCTTTAGAATTTCATCTTTAGAACTAATTTGTACCATAATCATGGCCAAAACTGTCCCATTTATCAACCAATCAATCACTCAAGCCTTCTTTAGATTCCCACAGTGTTACAGTTATCTCCTCCTTACTTGCTAAACTTTGAAAGTGTTGTCTCATCATGCTCTGTCTTGTTTGGGTTTTGTTGTGGCTGTTGCTGTTGTTTTACCTCTCTCTCACTCCTCTACTCAGATGAGGGACAGCGTGTCTGCTTGAAATGACCTGCGTAGCTATCAGTACTTTCTAATCATTAGATCATAAGTTTTTAATGGTGAGAAGGGATGTTGAGACCAGGAAGCATGAAATTTTATATGATGTTTATGCTTGATTAAGGAGATTGAAATATATCTTAAATATTTCAGCTATTTAACATTGTAGCAGATTAGTACATAATTAATATTTCTACTTAAAGGAGGGCAGTATCAACATTGTAAATACTGTATTTAAAGCAAAAGGAAAGAAAAGTGAGAAGACCAGTAAAACCACAAGTGTTTGGAGAAGTGACCATGGCAGTGAAGATATAAAGTGGGAAGATGAATGAAGAGATAATCAGTACCTCCCTGGTGTGGAGCTCCTAGAAGAAGGAGAAGGCAGTCAGTCTTTGTTGCTTCACTGTCTTCACCATTGATGCCTTGAGACAAAGGAAAAAAACCAAAGCAACTAGGGTCTGGAGCAATCCCGCAGCAAACTACAGCAGCCCTATAGATGCCCTGACTGTTAAAAGCAAACAAACAGCAACAACAACAACATCAACAAAAAAGATCCCATACAAACTCTGTTCAAAGGTCAGCAACCTCATGGAACAGAACAGAGACCACAGAAGCAACACCACACATCTACAACCATCTCATCTTGGACAAACCTGACAAAAACAAGCAATGGGGAAAGGATTCCCTGTTTAATCAATGGTGTTGGGAAAACTGGCTAACCATGTGCAGAAAACAGAAACTGGACCCCTACCTGACACCTTACACTAAAATTAACTCCAGATGGATTAAAGACTTAAACATAAGACCTAACACCATAAAAACCCTAGAAGAAAACCTAGGCAACACCATTCAGGACATAGGTATAGACAAGGACTTCATCACTAAAACACCAAAAGCAATGGCAACAAAAGCCAAAATAGACAAATGGAAACTATTTAAACTTGAGTTTCTGCACATCAAAAGAAACAATCATTAGAGTGAACCAGCAACCAACAGAATGGGAAAATTTCTTTGCAATCTACCCGTCTGACAAAGGGCTAATATCCAGAATCTACAAAGAACTAAAGCAGATATACATGAAAACAAACAAACAAAGAAATCCATTCAAAAGTGGGCGAAGGATATGAACAGACACTTTTCAAAAGGAGACATTTATGTGGCAAACAAACACATGAAAAAATGCTCATCATCACTGGTCATTAGAGAAATGCAAATCAAAACTACATTGAGATACCATCTCACACCAGAATGGAGATCGTTAAAAAATATGGAGACAACAAATGCTGGAGAGGATGTGGAGAAATAGGAACACTTCTATACTGTTGGTAGGAGTATAAATTAGTTTAACCATTACGGAACACAGTGTGGCAATTCCTCAAGGATCTAGACATAGAAATTTCATTTGACCCAGCAATCCCGTTACTGGTATATACCCAAAGGATTATAAATATTTCTATTATAAAGACATATGCACACATATGTTCATTATGGCACTGTTTACAATAGCAAAGACCTGGAACCAACCCAAATGCCCATCAATGAGAGACCGAACAAATAAAATGTGGCACATCTATACCATGGAATACTATGCAGTCATAAAAGGCGATGAGCTCACATCCTTAGTAGGGACATGGATGAATCTGGAAAACATATTTCCCAGCAAACTGACAGGAGAACAGAAAACCAAACACCACATGTTTTAACTCATAGGTATGTGATGAGCAATGAGAACACAGGGGCACAGGGAGGGGAACATTTCACACTGGGGTAGATTAGGAGGTGGGGGGCCAGGGGAGGGGAGCGATAGTGGGGGGTGGGGGTTGGGGAGGGATAACACTGGGAGAAATGCCTGATGTAGACAATGGGGGGATGGAGACAGTAAACCACCATAGCATATGCGTACCTATGCAACAATCCTGCAGGATGAGTACATGTACCCCAGAGCTTAAAGTAAAAAAAAAGAAAAAGAAAAAGAAAAAAAAAAAGCAAAGTTAGATAAGCCCCCAAGGATAAGAAAGAGTCAATGCAAAAACAATGAAAACTAAAAAAGCCAGGAGTATCACTCCTCCTCCAAATGATTGCAACACTTCTCCAGCCAGGGCACAGAACTGGACTGAGGCTAAGATGGCTGAATTGACAGAAGTAGACTTCAGAAAGTGGTTAATGATGAGCTTTGCTGAGCCAAAGGAGCATGTTGTAACCCAATGAAAAGAAACTAAGAATCATAATAAAGTAATACAGGATCTGATAACAAGAATAGCCAGATTAGAGAGGAGCATAACTGACCAGGTGGAGCTGAAAAACACAACACAAGAAATTCACAATACAATCACAAATATCGATAGAAGAATAGACTAGGAGAGGTAACACTTTCAGAGTTTGAAGACTGTCTTTCTGAAATAACACAGGCAGACAAGAGTAGAGGAAAAAAAGAATGAAAAGTAGCAAATAAAACCACTGAGAAATATGAGACTATGTAACATGACTTTAACTATGACTGATTGGGGTACCTGAAAGAGACAGGAGAATGGAACCAAGTTGGAAAAGATTCTTCAGGATATCATCCAGGAGAGCTTCCCCAACCTAGCAAGACAGGCCAACATTCAAATTCAGGAAATCCAGAGAACCCCAGTAAGATACACCAATGAGAACATTAACCCCAAGACACATAATCTTCAGATTGTCCAAGACTGAAATGAAAGGGATTAAAGGCAGCTAGACAGACAGTCCAGGTAACCTACAAAGGGAATATCATCAGAGTAACAGCAGAACTCTCAGCAGAAACCTTACAGTCCAGAAGAGACTGGGGGCTAATATTCAACATCCTTAAAGTATTTCCAAACCAGAGTTGCATATCTGTCCAAACTAAGATTCATAAACAAAGGAGAAGACCCTTTTCAGACAAACAAATGCTGAGAAAATTCATCACCACCAGGCCTGCCTTGAAAGAACTCCTGAAGGAAGCACTAAATATAGAAAGGAAAAACCATTAACAGCAACTACAGAAATATGCTGAAGTCCACAAACGAATGACACTATGATGCAAACACATAAACAAGTCTGCACCATAACCAGCTAGCATCATAATCAAATTCACACATAAAAATATTAACCTTAAATATAAATGGTCTAAATGTGCCATTTGAAAGACAAGCTGAATAGAGTCATGGCCCATCGATATGCTTTCCTCAATAGATCCATCTCAAGAGTAAAGGCAGACATAGGCTCAAAATAAAAAGATAGAGGAAAAGTTACCCAGCAAATCAGAAACAAAAAGTGGGGTTTGCAATTCTAGTTTCTGACAAAACTGACTTTAAACCAACAGATTAAAAAAAAAAAAAGACAAAAAAGGGAATTACATAATGGTAAGGGGTTCAATTCAACTAGATGTCTAAATATATATGCACGCAATACAGGAGCACCTAGATTCATAAAGGAAGTTCTTAGAGACCTGCAAAGAGACTAAGACTCCCACACAATAATAGTGGGAGACTAAAACCCCAATGACAATATTAGACAGATCACTGAGACAGAAGATTAACAAAGATGTTCTGGACCTCAACCTCAGTTCAGCTCTAGATCAAGCAGACCTGATAGTTATCTACAAAACTCTCCACTCAAATACAATAGAATATACATTCTTCTCATTGCGATTTATGCTAACATAATTAGAAGTAAAGCACTCCTCATAAAAAGTAAAAGAAATTATGAAAAAAAAACAACAACAAATGACAAAAACCAACAATTAGGATTCAGGACAAAGAAATTCACTCAAAATCACATAACTACATGGAAATTGAACAATCTGCTCCTGAATGTCTCCCAGGTAAATAATGAAATCAAGAAGTTCTTTAAACCTATGAGAGCAAGGAGGCAATGTATCTGAATCTCAAGGACACAGCTTAGGTAGTGTTAAGAGAGAAATTTATAGCCCTGAATGCCCACATCAAAAAGCTAGAAAGAGCTCAAATTAGCAACCTAACATCACAACAAAAAGATCTAGAGAACCAAGGGGAAACAAACCCCAAATCTGGTGGAAGACAAGAAACAATCAAGATCAGAGTGGCCCTGAAGGAGACAGAGACAGGAAGAACCCTTGAAAAAACCAATGAATGCAGGAGGTATTTTTTGAAAAATGTAATAAAATAGATAGACTGCTAGCTAGACTAATAGAGAAGAATCAAATAGACACAATCAGAAATGATAGGGAGATATCACCGCTGACCCTACAGAAATAAAAACAACCATCAGAGAATACCATAAATGCATGTAAACTAGAAAATCTAGAAGAAATCGATCAATTTCTGGATACATATACCCTCCCAAGACTGAATCAGGGAGAAATTGAATCCCTGACTAGACCAATCATGAGTTCTGAAATTAAGATGGTAATAAAGAGCCTACCAACCACAACAAGCCTATGACCAGATGGATTTACAGCTACATTTTACCAAAGATACAAGGAAGAGCTGGTATCATTTTTACTGAAATTATTCCAAAAATTAAAAATGAAGGACTTCTCGCTAACTCATTTTATGAGGCCAGCATCATCCTGTTACCAAAACCTGGTAGAGATACAACAAACAAAGGTAACTTCAGGTCAATATTCCTGATGAACATTGATGGAAAAATCCCCAGTAAAATACTGGCAGACTAAATCCAGCAGCATATAAAAAAGGTTCTCCACAAAGATCAACTTGGCGTCATCCCTGGATACAAGGTTAGTTCAACATACACAAATGGATAAATGTAATACATCACATAAATAGAACCAAAGACAAAAACCACATGATTATCTTAATAGATGCAGGAAATGCCTTTGGTAAAATTAACATCCTCACACGTTAAAAGCTTTCAATAAACTAGGTATTAAAGGAACATACCTCAAAATAATAAGGGCCATATATAACAAACTTACAGCCAGTGTTATGCTGAATGAGCAAAAGCTGGAAGCATTCCCCTTGAAAACCGGCACAAGGCAAGGATGACCTTTCTCACCCCTCCTATTCAACATAGTGTTGGAAGTTCTTGCCAGACACTCAGACAAGAGAAAGCAATAAAGCATATTCAAATAGGAAGAAAGGAAGTCAAATTATCTTTTTTGCAGATTACATGACCTATATGTAGAAAATTCCATCATCTCATCTCAAAAGCTTCCTAAGCTGATAAGCAATGTCAGCAAAGTTTCAGGATACAAAATAAATGTGCAAAAATTGCTATCATTCTTATACCCAACAATAGGTGAGCAGGGAACCAAATCACAAATGAACTCCCATTAGCAAATGCTACAAGAAGAATAAAATACCTAGGAATACAGCTAATAAGGGAAGTGAAGGACCTTTTCAAGAAGAACTACAAACCACTGCTTAAGAAAATCAGAAAGGACACAAACAAATGGGAAGACCTTTCATGCTCAAGGATGGGAAGAATCAATATGGCAAAAATGGCCATGTTGCCCAAAGTAATGTTTAGATTACATGCTTTTTCCATTAAATTATCATTGACAGTCTTCAAAGAACTAAAATAATTTTAAAATTCATATGGAACCAAGAAAGAGCCTAATTAACCAAGACAATTCTAAGCCAAAAGAACAAAGCTGGAGGCATCATGTTACTGACTTCAAACTATACTACAAGGCTGCAGTAACCAAACAGCATGGTACTGGTACAAGGACAGACATATAGACCAATGGAAGAAAATAGCTAATTCAGAAATAAAACTGCACACCTGCAACCATCTTGTCTGCAACAAACCTGACAAAAACAAGCAATGGGGAAAGGATTTTCTATTTAATAAATGACTTTGGGAGAACTTATTAGTCATATGCAAAAAATTTAAACTGGACTCCTTTCTTACACCTTTTACAAAAATTAAATCAAGATGGATTAAAAACTTTAGTGTAAAACTCCATGCTATAAAGACCCTAGAACAAAATCTAGGAAATACCATTCAAGAAATAGGCATAGGCAAATATAAGGAAATCACCAAAAGCAATTGCAACAAAAACAAAAATTGAGAAATGGGATCTAATTAAGCTAAAGAGGTTCTGCATAGAAAAAAAAAAACTATCATTAGAGTGAACAGTCAACCTATGGAATTAGAGACAATTTTTGCAATCTACCCATCTGATAAAAGTCTAATATCCAGAGTCTACAGGGAACTTAAACAGCTTTACAAGAAAAAAAAAACCATATTAAAAAGTGAACAAAAGGATATAAACAGACACTTCTCAAAAGACATTCATATGGTCAACAAACATGGAAAAAAGCTCAACATCACCGATTGTTATAGAAATGTGACTCAAAACCACAATGAGATATCATTTCCTACCAATCAGAATGGTGATTATTAAAAAGTTCAGAAATAGCACATGCTGGCGAGGTTGTGGAGAAAAAGGTGTGCTTTTACACTGTTGTTGGGAGTGTAAATTAGTTCAACCATTGTGGAAGATTATGTGGCAATTCTTTGAAGATCTAGAGGTTGAAATATCATTTGACCCAGCAATCCCATTACTGAGTATATACTCAAAGGTTTATAAA
Organism: Plecturocebus donacophilus; assembly: GCA_004027715.1. Taxonomy (NCBI): domain Eukaryota; kingdom Metazoa; phylum Chordata; class Mammalia; order Primates; family Pitheciidae; genus Plecturocebus; species Plecturocebus donacophilus. The sequence goes on from PVKP010005387.1 coordinate 86,602, forward strand.
TAATTCTTTTGTAAAGATACATGCCTGTGTATGTTCATTGGAGCACTATTCACAATAGCAAAGATATGGAATCAACCCAAATGCCCATCAGTTGTAGACTGGATAAAAAACTGTACATATATACCATGGAGTACCATGCATCCATGAAAAGGAAAGAAATAACGCCCTTTGGAGGTACGTGGATGAAGCTGGAAGCTGTTATCCTCAGCAAATTAATTCAGGAACAGAAAACCAAACACCACGTATTCTTACTTGTAAGTGGGAACTGAACTATGAGAACACCTGGACACATGGTGGGGAACAACACACACTGGGGCCTGGCAGGGGTGCTGGAGGATAGAAGAGCATCAGGAAGAACAGCTAATGAATGCTGGGCTTAACACCTAGGTGATGAGTTGATCTGTGCAGCAGACTACCATGGCACACATTGACCCATGTACCATGGAACTTAAAATAAATGTTGAAGAAAAAATAAATAGGAGAAATACATGAGATTGGATTTAAGAGGTGAGTGAAAGAGTAGTGTCTAAGAGTACCTCTTAAATCCTGCTTAAACTTTTGGGCAGATTTTTTTCTGTTATTTACTTTTAAAGCTACTTTAAAAGGTAGGATAGAACTTTGGGTGAGGAATGGTGAGTTCTAATTTGTTGAATTTAAATTTGATAATCTTGTGGAACACAAGACTAAATACTTAGTAAGCAAATAGCTATATTAGTATATTTAATACAATTGTAATATATTGTTCCAATTAGACACTTTATTTCAGGTATTCAAAGTCTACCATATTCATAAAACTTGTTTGGGATTATTTGATTTGATCTAAGGAAAACTTTGCTTTTTGTCTGTGTGTGTATGTGTATGTGTGCATGTTTTTTAGTATATATCTGAAGTGTATCTGTGTTTCAGAAGAGCCAAATAAGACAAATAGTTGTCTTTGTCCATTCTTGCTACTATAACAAAATGCCACAGACTAAGTAATTTATAAATGATAGAAATGTATTTCACACAGTGTTGGAGGCTGAGAAGTCCGAGATCAAAGCCCTAGCAGGTTTGGTATTTGGTGAGGGCCTGGTCTCTTTCCAAGATGGCACCTTGAACACTCTGTCCTCTGGAGGAGAGGATCACTGTGTCTTCACATGGCAAAAGGAGAGACAGGCAGAAAGGGCCTACCTATTTTCCTCCACTGATTTTATAAGGTCATTAATCCCATTTATGAGAGCTCCACTCACATGATTTAAGAATTCCTAAGAATCCCAGTTCTTAATACTGTTATATTAGAAATCAAGCTTTAACATAAACTTTGAAGGGGAAACATTCAAACCATAGCAATCATAGAAGTTCTATGATCACAGAGTAGTGACTCAAAGTTCAGGAATTTATGATAATTTATTCCTGATAGTAGTATTCCCAGTACCTCATCCAGAACTATTGACATGCAGGATAAAACCAGAGATAACATTTGTCTATAGCATGTTGTTTATTACTAATGCTTATTAAATCCTTTTGTCAAAATTGTTATGACAAATATGTGGGATATACATACGTTTTACATTGGATACATAGCTTTAGAATGGTGAAAAGGAAGGAAATATGCTGTGTTTTCCTTCAGATACATGAATATCATTGATCTTCTGAATATATATATATTTCTGAATTCACCATTGGTGATATACTTCAAAAACAAAAAGTCTTTTATATAAGAATTCCTCTTATGAGATAGAATATGTTTAAAGTAGACTTAGAAATATTACTTATGGCTTGTTGCTATTTCTATTAATTCCTAAGGTTTATAATTGCAAAGTTAAGCAGAGTGTTCAATGAAATTTAGATTAACATGTGTGTAACTTGAAATATGTAAGTAAAGACTATGATAGTTTGTAGCAAAATCATACCAAACAGTATAACATTAATGAATGAGCATTTATTTTCTTATCAAATAATTAATTGTGCTTAATGTAATATACTAAGGAAAAAATAATGTAGAGTTTTTATTTTTCTTTTAATCTAGATTTTTAACTATTTAGTCAAATTCTATATAATAGGTCTAAATAAATGGGCAAGATACATGCATAAATTAATTAACTATATCATTAAGTTTTAAAAATGAAAGACTGGAGATATTTAAATGCCTAACATAAAAAGTAAACAGGTTAATTATAATCTACTCACCAGAATATTATATTGCCAATCAATATATATTTAATATAATTATAATTAATACTTTGATAACAATTATCCTTGTAATAAAATATTCTCTTTTTAAAAATATTCTCTATTTTTAAAACCATTCCTCACAATAAAATAAACTAAAAAATGCAAAAATTATTAGTTTGTTGGGAAATTACATCCTGAAATGTATGATCTTCATGCTTCCAGCTTGAAAGAAAAAATTCATGTAAATTTCCTTTAAATATTATATCAAAAATATTAAAGAGCATAACAAATTTTCTCCCTTTACAGATATACTTTACAAGTAAAATATTAAGGTGTCTTAACTTTTAATAGTGAAGTTTTCTTTATTTCTTCCATTTTAAATTTATTGAACTCTTAAAAAACGATCAACAGATATACCTGGCATTTTCTCCCAGCATAGAAACAGAATTTCCCTCACTTTCTGGCTGTCCTCTTTAAAACTTCTAGCAGCCTGTAATTCAGGGAGAGGTGAAACACAGCTGGTTATGTTCAATGCCACATTGTGAATTAAATTAAATTAAAATCTTATCAAATAAAGATAAATTCACATTTTGTTTACATTTCTGAAAGCCTCAATGGCAATATTTTTTTAATATTTCAATTAAATTTGCATCCCATTTATGTCACAACTTTGACTCTAAATATTTGAAGTACTTATCTTTGGATGGTCACTAAAATGTGAAATGTGGCAGTCAAGCTGACCTTAAAAGTATAACTTGATAAAGGTTTTTACAGCTTTATATGTAACGAAAACATGGTAGTATATACATGTTCTTCGTTAATGAAAAAAGCAGAATGGAAGTTTTAATGTGGTATGGTTGCTATTGCTTATAACGCTCTTACCTTTTATATTTCCTCTCATCCTTCTATACACATCTCTAATATTACTTACTGTTCTTATTACTATTTCTGCTTAAGAATAGACTATCTCATACTTGGTGGCCTGAGACAACCACTTTTTTATTGTAATTCTGGATTATTTGGGTCTGTAACTTAGTAAGGATACAGTGTGGATGGTTCATCTTTGCTCTACAGTTTTACAGGGTTGAATCAAAGGCTGAAGGCTGGAATCCTCTCAGAGCTGGTTCTTTCTCACGTCTAGCAGCTTATGCTAGGACTGGCAGCCAGGACTTAGCTAGAGTCACCAGCTGGAACACCTACCTGTAAGAGGCTTTTTTTCACAGCATAATGATCAAGTTCCAAGAGAAGATGATAACCACTTGTGACGTCTTAGAAGTCCTATTCAGTCACTCCCAGATCCTATACAGACACTAGCCACATTTAAAGGAAGAAACGTAAGCCCCAATTCTCAATTTTAGTGTCAAAGTCATATTTATGATGAGCATATGAAATGTGAAATTTTACTATGGCTGTTTTTAGATTATATAATCTGTCTCTAATTCTATTTTCTGAACAGATTTTATGAGCCTCTCTTTCCAATAATGCAAGGAAATGAGTATCAGTCATTTTCCACTTCTAGCAATTAACACAATGTTGATGTACAAATAGATAGTCATAGAATATCTGATTGATAAATTAACTAGAATAAATTAATTTAATCATGAAGAAAAGGGACTAAACAGAATACATTATTTAAAATGGTACAGAGAATACATTGATGAACAATAACAACCAAAGTGTCACATGTTTTGTTTTTCTTGTACATTGTAGTCCTTTGAGGGAGACAGATGTAACTCAGATATAAGCATTAATGTGCATGTGTGTGTGTGTGTGTGTGTGTATACGTATATAATATATATTTATATAAATAATAGATTGATACCAGAGCTCTAGCAGAAAGGAATAACATATTATTATATCTCAAAATTCTCATAGGTGTCATAAAAGGGCTCCTTTGAGGAAGGAACTCTGGACCAGGTAACTTAGGCAAACAGGAAGCTCAGTGGTATTTCAAACCTAGGGAATGTTCAGACATACAAAGACCACGGTATGGGACAAATTGGGAAAAAAATCATTACTGGGAGTTGATACACATTTGGATCTTCAAAATAAATTAATGAATGGAATATATATTTACATATATGGGCACATATGTAAGTATATGCACATGTATATGTATCCTTGCCTTTTTAAATAACAGAATGTGACAGTTTCTAAATTTCAAAACTGTACATCTATTTGAATATATTAACAGCCTTTTTTTGTTCTTTTAAATTTTGTCTAATTAGGAAAAAAAACATTATGGAATGAAATAAGTATACTTAATGTGTCCTACTGTCTTATGAGAAAATAATTTCTAAAATTAGACTTTCAGATCTTCCTACAATTCTTTTTTTTTTTTTTT